>JASCZW010007117.1:0-73708 GCA_034211315.2 Aedes japonicus | reverse complement strand
TTCGGGATTTGTCACGTACATATAAAAACAATGTTTTCCCGAAGATAGTTTTATTTGGAACTGTTGTGTCCATTATGTCTTTCGGTGATATTAATGACGATATATATTAAATTTTAAAAACACCCCGTACATATATACAGTCTTGACCTTTTAATGCAAAAATCAGGTATGTCCAACCATTTTTAATTTACACTGATCGTTAAAGATGGTTTTAAACTTCCTCACGCCTGACAAGTGCTATCAAGTTGTGGAAAACACTTGATTATCTGTTTTATAGTACGTTCGCACTACTAACTGTTACGTGATATAGAGTATCTTGATATCAGCAACTATACATCTTATTTCTGGAAATAATGTACATGTCATTTGATATCAGATCTCTGTATCACGTTATATAAGCTGTGGTGTGAACGTACTATTAGACATTCAGACTACGACCTATATCACTCGATACTTGGCGAATCTTAGTATGAGACGTCAGATGCATTATTTCCAGTAGAAAACTAGATTGTACGAACATATCAAGCGTACTCTATATCAATGTGACTATAGCTCGTAGTCCTGGACGGCACATTTCATTTCCTTTATCTTTGACAAAATTGTGAAATACCATTCAGCAAATTTACCGATTCGTTAAACATGAAGAAAATATGAAAGTTTGAAGATTACCTTTGTCTTACCATATGTAATACATTACCTATGCAAAGATAGATAGTTGTGTTTTATTTACTACACGTTTTAGTTTATTTTTTAATTAAAAGAAGCCTCATACCTCGGAGGGTCTTTTTGCTGGATTTTTATCCCAGTGCATTTTAATGTTCCCGGGTTTTTTTAATTTTCCGCGTCGAAATTTCGTCAATCTAACCCCTTTAAAATTACATGAGAACAAAATCCTTGGACAAGATTCCAGTTTTAATTCCTCAGCCATTTTCAATTTCAGGAGCATTGAATCAAGAAAAAAGTATATGCAGCCATGCAACCTGACGTAACCTTGTTTACCTAAGAAATTCTAAAGGCTCGAACGCAGTGATAACGGACACGGAACGGCGACGGCAGTGGAAGAGCCAATCTGTCTGAACCTACTTGTCAGATAGAAAACTGATTAGATCAAGTTGATTCCAATTCTGGACATAGCAACATTTGCGACAACTGTCAAATTTGCCATTACCGTTCCGTTTCCGTCCACATTGCGTTTGGGCCTTAAGAAAAGTAAACAATTTCATTATACATAAAATTCCTTGCCGAATGCCAACGACCAATCGGTTGCAGGATCGTTCACAATATCGCGCCAGTCTTGACATCACACGAATGAAACCGCGACTTACATCCAAACCTTTGAACCACGATCTCAACGGAAACATTTTAGAAATAATGGAATATAACCACCGTCCAAGAGAATTACTTGTTCAATTGTTTTGCCAACTTTGAAGAGAACTCTGAAGTACTTATGCGAAAAATTTATCTGTACAAAATCCTTCTTTCAAAAATCTCGCCTTCATGTGCAAGAGAGTCGCAGAATCCACCTTCTCATTGCCTGGGATTGAGCAATGAAAAGAGACCCATGCAAAGGTAATTCTAATTGAACGCACACATCTGCTCGCTTATTTTTGAAAGAAAGTTAGATGAGTGTTTCACTGTTTTCATCGACCGGAGGGCCTCAATAGAACTGAGACTATCCGAGAAGATGAAATAATGGTCTATGGTAGCCACCATTAGAAACAGTAACATATATGGAAACGTCTAAAGTACATTACAATTGCGGATCACACGATTTAAAACGTCTAATGAAAAGGCTTGTAAGTAAACACTCGTTGTATCCATGAATTTAATATGATTTAATCTTTTTTGCCTGTTAGTGTTTATGAGTGCAAACAATTTAATACTTTTATTCAACAACTCTTCAAGGTTAACCGTCACAAGAACATAAAAAAATAGAAGAACCTGTTATATTTTGTACACCCCTTGTCACACTCTTCAAGGAATACTATTATAACACACACTTACACACAGATATATGAGCAGGTAGTTCGACATCAGTACGCCATGTTGGTTAGTTTGACATGAATAAAGTTAACGTTTATCGTACTTGTACGTGTTATTTTTAAATCCAAATACAGGGTGCGGTAGAAAATGATGCGAAAATTTGTTCTGTTTCTTTCAAATCTCATTTTTAACTAATTCAAGCAATAATATCAACATTTTCGAGTGCAGTTATCTTTATAAAGTCCTTTTAAACAAATTTATTCAATAGTGTCCTCCATTTTATTATGCATCCTCGAGCCGAACGCCGGAAGCCAGAGCATGCCTTTCGGACGTAGTCCTCCGACATTGACTGCCATGTGCGTGTTATAGGTTGACTTCAGGGTTTTCACACTAGGGTGTGATGTTTTGCAGGCTCGTGCTTCAACATATGCCCAAATCGAATAATCCAACGGATTGATATCTGGACTGCTAGAAGGCCACAAATCCTTCGGCCAAAACTTCATGTTATCGTTCAACCATTGTTGAGTTCGATTGGACGTGTGACACGGCGCTCCCATCCTGCTGTCGGACAACGTTTTGGTCCTCGGAGAGTTGGCCTTCACCCAGAGAACTTACTTGGTCCTTTAAAATACCGATATACACTTCGGTATTGATTTGAACTCCAGCATCAATGAAAACAGGCGGCATTTTCAAACCGTTGGACGCCACCAAGCCAAACATCCATGACACCAGCCGGATGTTTGGTTTGAAGTTGAATTTCACTTTTTTCCGGAACGTTCTCCATTTTCTGCGGTGAAATGAACCGGTCCATGCGGCTGGTGAGCCACAGCATCGATGCTGAAAGGCTTTTCGTCGGAGAACAGGATTATCATTTTTCCTTCGTCAACAAGAGAAAGCAATCTCTTGGAACAGGTCACTCGTAGTTCCTTGACCCGAGTCACGTAATCAAGTCGCGTTTCCCTCTGGCTCTGGAAGATGCATGCAGGTCTTCGATGGTTCTCCGCATGAATTTCTCCGAAGTATTGGCTTCCTTAGCACCAGTTTTCTTCACCAGGACGCACCGGGTTGCGAGCAATTTTTGCACGGATCGATTTGATCACGTTCGGCGTGCGTGCAAGCGCAGACGACGGCGCTTCGGCTTCCGCTGCTTAGGACCATCCTGCGGGGACTTTTTATGCGGTAAACTGTTGTCAAATGGCGCCTACCACCTTGTAGCAATCTCTTTCGGCTTCTTCTGGGCGAAGCAACAAACTGTTGAATCACTTCTTTCGCGACCAATTTGACGAATTTGCAATAAAACAAATAGAATGTTTTGGATGCAGCACTTGAAAGTGAACATAAACAAATACACTTTCGACAAAAATTGAGTCTACTTCTACGAATATACCCAATAATCAAGTTTGAACATTTTCCGCAGTATTTTTCTGCCGCACCCTGTAGAACCGCTTTGTTGAAGTTTAAGATTTAATCGTTAAGGATCTGTATTAAGGCTGGTCGAGATCAACCATAAAATTGAATGTTGTTTATATGCGATCATTAGGATACTATAATTGCCTCTACAGTCTTGTTTCCATGATCAATGCAAGCGTTTGATCAGTTCAATATAGTTTGCAGCACAATTGCTGAATGCGATACAATACATAAACGTTATTTACCGTAGCATATTAGACCCCAGACCATGGAACCGCTTAGTTTTGCACCTGTAGTGTTTCTCTAATTACTCAAATACCAGCGGGAATCTTCAGGCGCTTCTTTTACGACGAGACGGACAAAAGCTTCTTGCTGTTTATCCGCAAGCGGTGGCAGTCTCTGCAAATTCCGGACATCAACCCAACCTGAACGAGCGCAAGCTGTCATCCATTTCCAATAACTCTGTAATTAAAATTAATACCTCTACAAATTATAATTCTCCGAAGGCTGTACAGCCAGAGCATCAGCCGCATCCCAACAGTTCACGGAGGACTCTAGCGGTATTTCTGGAAAAAAAATCGTGATAAAAATGAAGCATCTGCTACCCGTCGTTCGACGAAACGTAGCGAAATTCAGTTGTTACCTTCTGCTCGGCGGGATTTTTCCCACGTCGTCGTCGTCGAAGAACCGGTTAATCGTCTGCGCTGCCTTGTGGTCTCTGTCAGCTTCTTCACTTGATGTTATTATCATCGTTAGAAAAAGAAACAAAAACAGCCGGCGGTAGCTGAAAAAAACGTCCAAATCTGCAAACTGGACTCGGCCTGTCATCAGCAGCAGCGGGACGTGGTCACCACAAGGTACTCAGGAGAAGGCAAAGGATGTGTAACAACCGACCCGAATATGGGTGGGCCTCCGCAGGATTGAAGGATGGTGGAGAAGAAGAGCGAAATGATCAAGCAAGAATGAGAACAAAAAACGAGAAGTTGTCTGGATCGGCGTAATTATGCTGATCGTTTCTCCAAGAGGACCGTTAAGAGATCTGAGATTGGAGGTTGGGATGGAACTTTGTGATTAATCCATTGTTTGAAAACCAACCGCAAATTGTTCACTGCTTTGGGGTGGATGACAATTGCGGGATTTGAATAAGTGAAACCAATATCTTCAGAGGAGGGATCGAGATTTAATCCTAACCTCAAAACCAAAATCACAGCGCCATCGATGCGAAGAGTGATTAATTCCGACTACTCGAGGCGTGCTTAACCAGTCCAGAAGCTACACAGAACCTTTCGCCAATTTCCTGGAGATGCGCCGTTGAACTTTTCTCAATTGCACTCACTCAGCCCGAAATGTCACCTGGTCAAAAGTTGCTCGACAAACAAAAATGCAGAACGAAAATAAACGCACGGGAGACATTGATGAGTGATTGAATTTCCCTGTGCCGGTGGTTCCACGATTAGCTTTCGTGCGTAGAACCTTGCAGTGGCTGTTACACGTGAGGAGCATTCCACGAAACCGACCCCGAAAACTGATCCAGCCAATTAGGTAGAGGCAGAAAGAGCTGTTCGAGCTTGGTGGGGAAGGTGCGTTGACATAAATCAACAGCGTACCCACAGGTGATCAGTAATGATACGGTGAATAATATAATGGTGTTTTCGAATTTCTATATGAGGTTTTGCAACAGCTAGAAAGAAATCTGCTTTGTTTGTACCACGGGGCTTGTGAGAAGGGTCAATGCCAATTACTACAATGAAACAGAACAACACTGAAACTAATTTCGTTTCGGGCTAAAAATAAAGATGGTTTACATAATTTGGTAGATTTATGGTGCCGGGCAATTTCGTATGCAAATATCTGACGCCGGTCCCACATCGTAGTGCCAGCTGATGGCTGGAAGGCGTTGAATGAAAAGGAATCACGTGTTTAGCCACGCGCACCGTTTGTGCTACTGTGGGTGGCCTCCATTCTGTGAGAGTTCATGTTCATCCGTCACCAGGTTGTGGAGCAACATTTATTTGGTATCGAACGAAAATAATCTCCTGTGGACGCAATCCGTATCCTCTTGAAAGGATTCTTATTTATTTTCGGTCGCTTTCCACTCGCCTGGGACTGGGGGATTGGACATTTACTAGAACAGAACAGTAGTGTCAGCAATGTGACATGAGTAGAAGAACACACGGCAGGGAGCCGGGATTGGGCTCCAGTCACATAACAGAGAGCACCCTGAGCCGTAAAATTGTCGAGACAGCAGGCATGTCTCAAGGTTCTGTGTTGTGTAAATGTCGTACAACTTGCCCCTTTCCACTTCCTTGCCTCTCCTGGCTATATTGGTTTGTATCTATACTGTCACGAAAAACGAGATTGTGGATCAACCAAATTTGAAAAAAATGTTTTTTAGTGTAGGGGAATTAACGTATTTACGTCAACCTTAACAGATCGACAAATTTAAAATTTATGAATGTAGGTACACAGAAAAAAAATGAATTTTAACTTGCGCGTAAAATTTCCGCCAATCAATTTCAAGCCAAAGAAGTCACACGCTTAGAAAAAGGTACCCAAAATAAAGCTTTGTTTCACCCATCTCGCATGCTATGCATTAAGTTAATATTACGTAAAGGCGATACGGTCAAAATTTGGTCAATATCAACTTGACGTATTTCTTTCAATTTTGCATTTAAAAAACCTGAACACCCCTCATTTTGAAGGTGTGTGTGTAGAATGTTGCTCCTATTTTGATTTTGGAATTCACTCTTCAGTTGTCAAAATGCCGTCCAAGCAAGAAGAGCAGCGTATCAAAATTTTGCTCGCGCATCGCGAAAATCCGAGCTACTCGCACGCAAAGTTGGCAAAATCGCTAAAAGTTGCCAAATCAACCGTTACAAATGTAATTAAAGTGTTTGGGGAACGTTTGTCGACAGCCAGGAAGTCTGGATCGGGGGAAATCGAAAACCGGAAGCCGCTGAGACGACAAAGAGAGTTGCCGGTAGTTTCAAGCGAAACCCTAACCTATCTCTCCGAGATGCCGCAAATAAGCTGGGTGTATCGTCTACAACCGTGCATCGAGGCAAAAACGAGCCGGACTATCGACTTACAAGAAGGTAGTGACTCCAAATCGCGATGATAAACAAAATACGACGGCCAAGCGCGATCCCGGAGGCTGTACACGACGATGCTGACGAAGTTTGACTGCGGTGGTAATGGACGACGAAACCTACGTCAAAGCCGACTACAAGCAGCTTCCGGGACAGGAGTTTTATACGGCAAAGGAAGGGAAAGGTAGCAGATATTTTCAAGCACACGAAACTGTCAAAGTTCGCAAAGAAATATCTGGTTTGGCAAGCCATCTGTACCTGTGGCTTGAAAAGCAGCATTTTCATAGCTTCCGGGACTGTCAACCAAGAAATTTACGTGAAAGAGTGTTTGAATAAACGTCTGCTGCCTTTCCTGAAGAAACACGGTTGTTCCGTACTGTTTTGGCCGGATTTGGCATCTTGCCATTACGGTAAAAAGGCCATGGAGTGGTACGCCGCCAACAACGTGCAGGTGGTTCCCAAGGACAAGAACCCTCCCAACACGCCAGAGCTCCGCCCAATTGAGAAATACTGGGCTATTGTCAAGCGGAACCTAAAGAAGACCAAAAAAACTGCTAAGGACGAGCAGCAGTTCAAGGCAAACTGGCTTTCTGCGGCGAAGAAGGTGGACAAGGTGGCTGTACAAAATCTGATGGCAGGGGTCAAGCGTAAGGCCCGGCAATTCGGATTTGGAAAAGCGGAAGCCTAACTGAATATTTTTCTGAATTTTATACTAATTGAACTTGAAAAAGAAATTTAATTTGATTTTTAAATAAACGATTTCACCGATTTACACGCGTTTTCCCTTGACCAAATTTTGACCGTATCTCGCTTTATAAGATGAAAACTCAATTTTGGGTACCCACACTTAAAATACCAATGGTAAAATTTACCTAATTTTGGGTTCTTATTTCAGGTGCCAATTAGCACATGAGCATTAGCGATTGAAGTTTGCACACCTCGTGGATGGAGCTACGATGAGGAATAATTCGTTTGATACATTGCATGCCACCATGCAACGAAACCAGATTCTGAAACGTTTCTTAGCGCATTATTCTCCACGAAGACACTTCTCGATCGCTCACCTGGCCACGTCCATGCAACGGTTGGTGAATAGGAGAATTTGGTATCTACCTTAAGAAGACACGGGGATTCACGTAGTCTTCAGCAGATATCAAAGGAAAAAGGAAATGAATAGTTGAACAAAATGCCTTGTTTGGTGTACAGAACAAAATTTAATTCAAAACATGGTCGTTGGGAGCATCTAGTCTAAGAAGGTTAAGTGATGCTCCATTTCCTTCAAACGGTTGGGGCTTTAGCATTAACTGCAAGTCTAGCTTCCGATGGCTTATGGTTTAGCGCCATTCATTACTGCTCTCTGGAAAAAGAAGAATGTCAAAATATATAAGAACGGGTAGTGAAAGAGAAATTGTCAGAAATGAAGCCAAAAATAATAAATACTGTCACACCTAAGATCACGTCCGAGTTCTACATTTACAACAGCTTCTTGGAGAATGTTTGGTCATTCAAAATCTAAATCTGAAAGCGTCGATAATGATTTGAAGGTCTCAAAAATTTAAATGGTCGTTGCCTTTTGTGTTATAATACATCTGACGCATCTTCAACGCAGTCGGTTCCACGCGTCACGACAGGTGACAAGTTCAAATTCTCTCTCCTCCGTGACAAATTATAAGATGATTACTTCATGATACATAAAATGCATAACAGTACGAACTTCATAACGAAACTGTCATGTCTCGAAAATTCAAGATGTAGGAAAGAAAAGGAATGTTCCAAATTAATTTTCAGTAAACACGGCGTTACACATATAGTTCATTCGCATGTAATATTAATTAATCCAAACAAAGGCGACAACTTGGCACGTCCTCAATATATTTTCGAAGACGAAGGTTTTACGACTGGGTTTTGCATTATTTAACTTCATATGCTCTCAAACATTCGGATATGAAAGGACAAAATGAATCCTATAGGATAATATTAGAGCTAAATTTACTGACGACAATCCATGACATCGAGGCACTTTTTTTTATTAAATTCTTATACCCGCATCTCTGATTTTTCTGATGGTTTTTTTAACTAGATCTAGAGAGACAGGCATCAAAAAGCATTTGAATTTGCATTCACAGTAGCAGCATTTGGCAAACATCCTTTCAACCTAATTCTTCCGCCGTATGTTATTAGTTACGGAGTCAGAGATTGACGCTAACCTCAATCAAACGGGCCGCTCATTTTAGTCATGCAGCCAAATCGACTTGAAATTGTACTATTTTTTCACGAGTGTGGCCGTAGGTAGTTACCGTGATAAGGCTATCCACTTTCGCTCAACATTTCTCCAAAAATGCTGTCGTAGACCCACTGATCTCTGCGCACCACGTCTTCCACAACTGTTTGCAAAATTTAACTGTCTTAACATCTATTGAAGAAAGTGCTGGAAACGAGCGGTGCGATAGTCTTTTCACGATCTGATCATACACATACGTGATACGAGTTCTTGCGTAGATCTGCTCTTTTTCAGTTTTCTAGCACCGTTACAGACTTACTAAGCTATGAAACTTAAATGCGGTTTTCTACGTTCGATACCGATTATTACTCATCTAATTCCGATGAGACCGACATATTGGGCTGGATGTTGGATTACGTTGCCAGTATATTATACTCGGTTGAGAAGAGAATGCTGGCTGCTGGATTGTCTTCTAACTCGAATGCCGGGTGGTGTAACGCCGCAAAAGCACAGTCTCTTTTCAACGGCACACCGCCACTTTTACTCAGGTTCAAACGCATATCAATTTCACCATATTTTTCCAAAAAATTAACGAAGATAATGACAGCGAAAACATAAAACACGTCCACCCATTGCTAATGCCTACTTCGATCTTTTCCTCGGGTCCTAACATTTCAAGTGCCAATGGGTAAAATTTACCGGATGAATTATTCAATTTATTGGGTGAAATTTTTGTAACCATAAGGAATGGAAAATGTAAATATAGATACCTAATGTAAATTTTTTTCAAACAGAATTTTTAATCCGGAAAATCAGTTAAATCGATCATTATTATGTGTCAATATCGAAGATACAATAAAACAATAAAACAGCTCATTATTTCACTAAATACGTTGGCGATCCATAATAATAGCGTTGCTAGCAATGCTGCCATTTCGTGGATTTGCATAACCGGGTAACCAAAGAGAGCCATGACGAGCAAATAATGCGTCCGCAGTCGACCAGACTAACATTTGTATATATTAATATGACTATCGTCAACACCGCCGACCGATGTTCATAATGCGAAGAAAAGGGATCATTGAGTAGATTCAACTTCAGATTGAGTTGTTTTGGCCTTCAAATTAAATTTAAACAATTGGGTTTGGAAACAACAGTTTACAATAGTTAATGGTCCTCATTAAGTTTTCAAACACTGCTGATAATATAATTTGCTAAGCAAATAACGAATGACAATGATGTAATTCGAGACGTATAACCAAACCTGCCAATTACTTGTTTTAAATTGAAATAAAATATCGAATACCAAAAAAACTTACACTTGAGTGTATTTTTCATTGCTGACTAGATGGGTGAATTCAACATCAATTTTTTAATTCATCTAACTGGAAACCTCACTTGAGATAACTCAACGTTGAGTTTTAACCTCATTTTGGGTACTTTTTTTTCTTGGCGTGTAAAACAACGAAATTGTTTTGCAAGACTTCCGCCGCGCCATGCAACAGTATGTTGGCAATCTCTCCATCCCCTACATGCCAGGGATTCGGGCGTTAGCTGGCCCAACCGTTACATGGAATATCCCATTAAATTCTGTCAAACCTTGCGTTCCCTTTATGTGCATAAGACAACGTAGAAAATTTCGTGTTTTTTTTTCAAACTGTGTAGTCTTGTCCAGGGTTGCAATTTCTCTGGGGAGAATCACCCGGGTACACTTTTTTAGCTCTCTTTGGTGAATCTCACTCAGTCTCTACGGAGATTTTTTCCCTGACACCACGGTAGAGATTGTTCACGACCCCACAAGCACGGGAGAGCAGAGAGAATTGGCAGTTCGTCGCCTGAGCGTTCATACACTCACTGCAGTGTGAACGACGAAGAGTGAAAGAGCGAAAAGGATCACACCTGCACTAACGTGAGTGAAACCTTGATTAAAAAATTAAGAAAAATCGCAGGAAAACGGGAATAAGAAAGTACAGTCTGAAGTTTTTCTCGTGTCTCCCGGTTCCTTTTTTGTACTTTCCAGAATATCATAGATGAACATTACGAATTACGGGCCGCAGATAGTCTAGTCGGTAAAAAGCACGGAACTACCAATCCAGAGGAGGCGGGTTCGATTCACAGTCCAGTCGACTTAAATAAATATCGACTTCCCTGGGCATCGGCTGTTAAACAGTATACGCTTAGGCGCATTACAATGGCAAAGCAATGTGCAAAGTGCACCGAGGCAATTACGGGTATCGATTATGTAGTCTGCCGTGGCTACTGCGGGGCTACTTTTCACATGAATACCTGTTCAGGTGTTACACGTGCGCTGCTATCGTACTTCTCATCCCATCGAAAAAATCTCTGGGTGCGCGGAGCTGTTTGAGAATTCGCACTTCCGTACGATCTCGAACAAAGCTGACGAGAATTCACCTCTTAGTTCACTTACGACGGCAATAACCGAACTGAGGTGTGAAATAAAGCAACTAAACTCTAAGCCCGTCGCTCAACTGACTACTACCGAGACTGCGCATTGGCCTACACTTGAGCATGTAGGAACTGTAAAACGTCCCCGTCGCGTTTTCGATACGGAAAAATCAGCTTTAGATTTTCGCATGGGTAGCAAAAAGCCACAGGAGCATGATGTCACCATTCCCATATGCACCCAAGATCTGGCCAAAAAGTTTTGGTTGTATCTGTCGAGAATCCGACCCGACGTCAGCATTGAAGCAGTAGCTGCTCTAAGTTAAATCCAATCTTGAGATCGAAGATAACCCGCCCGTGGTGAAACTTATTGCTAAAGGAAAGGAAACTAGCACGCTTTCATTTGTATCCTTCAAAATCGGACTCGACCCGTCACTTAAGGATAAAGCTTTGGACCCTTCAACATGGTTTGAGGGTTTGGTTTTCCGTGAATTCGAGGATTACGGTTCCCAGGATTTTCGGGTTCCGACAAAAATCAGGAGAGTTGCGACACCATTACTGGTACCCCAAGTTTCGCCATCGCCAGCAACCACCGCCAACTAAACTATGTTATCCCGGGACGCAACACATTTCGCACTTGGAAGCCCCTTACCCACCCAACACAGTCGTGCCTTTCCTGCCAGCGCTCAACAGACGTCCCGGCCCTGTGTTTGGGATAGGAGACGGGTCTTCCACACCACCACCTCGGGCAAGTATTACTCTGATGAACATATTCCTGCCAATTTCGTTCCTGATACTCCAAATGTTTCCAGCGAACTAGACGATAGACCAACCGATCCTTTGACACTCGTCGTGCCACCGGGATGTATGCTTGTAAGCCTCATGGAAGCCTCCAATCCTCTCATCACAGTCGAGCCATTGCAGCCAGCGACCAACAGTCATCCCGGTCCTGTGTTTGAGTATGGAGAGGGGGTCTTCCAAGCCGTCCACACAGGCAAGTATAATTGTGATTCGAACAACTTTCTTCCGGTAACGTCTGTCGCTTTTAGCGATCAACCCACGTGTGCACCCGGCGACTTATCCAATTTTGAATCGTCGTCGCCTGGAAACTTCATCTCTGACACTTCTGGAGGTTGCTCGACTGATGTTATTGTGCCCAATGACGTAGTGCCTGTTTCCGCTTTGCGGATTTATTACCAAAACGTACGTGGGCTCCGAACTAAGGTAGATTCGTTTTTCTTGGCTGTCAGTGAATGCGATTATGATGTGATTGTATTGACGGAGACTTGGCTGGACGAGCGATTCCACAATGCGCAGCTATTTGGCTCAAAGTTTGCTGTATACCGCACCGATCGCAATGCAACAAACAGTTCAAAGATCCGTGGTGGTGGTGTTTTGATTGCGGTCTCCAAGTATTGGAACAGTTTTATCGATCCCACATCGACGAGCATAACTCTTGAGCAGTTATGGGTTAAAATCTCGACGCCTAGTCGAATCATCAGCGTTGGAGTTATCTACCTACCCCTGATCGACGTGACAATATGAGTTGCATACGTGATCATCTGGATTCCATTGGTTCAATTATCTCCAACCTTGCTTTGAATGACTTCGTGTTGCAGTTTGAGGATTACAATCAACCGTATTTGCAGTGGAAAGCAACGGATAACGGATTTCTAGAAGTCAATCCTCAATCTGTTCTTTCAAACGCCGGTTGTGCGTTAGTCGACGGTCTTTCCTTCCATGGCTTGACTCAGCTTAACGGAGTACCGAACAGAAATTCACGGTTTTTGGATCTCATCCTTGCAAACGACGCAGTTAGCAATGCATGTGAAGTAGCCGAAGCTATTGAACCGCTTATCTCCCTTGACGCCGACCACCCAGCTTTGAACGTAGTGGTTAACCTTCCAGATTCGATAGCGTTTGACAATTGCACCGATGGTTCGCAGATGTTCGACTACCGCCGTGCTAACCATGCCGATATTTGTGCTGCTATTTCCCGTGTCGATTGGCAACCTATCGATGATTTCGATTGCATTGATGACGCTGTGATTTATTTCAGCCGCATTGTTCGCGATATAATTACTGAACATGTTCCTTTTTGTCGCCCGAGGCAAAAGCCCCCATGGTCAAATAGCCGTTTGCGTCGACTCAAACGTGTTAGAGCAAAAACATTGCGACATCACTGCCGGAGTCACTCACAGTTTAGCAAGCAACAATTCAACCGTGCTAGCAATGCCTACCGTGTTTACAACCGTTCCTTCTATCGTCGATACGTTATTCGTAAGCAGTCATCTCTTCGTAGAAACCCTAAAGGATTTTGGTCGTTTGTGAATTCCAAGCGCAAAGAAGTTGGTTTGCCTATATCAGCCTATATCCATCTCGGCGAACAACTTGCCAGCTCCGAGCTGGATAAATGTCAGCTATTTGCTAAGCACTTTAAAAGTACCTTCAACGACAACCCTGCCACTTCTGGTCAAACAGCATCCGCGACCCGATACACTCCAAGTAATGCTTTTGATTTTCATGCATTTATTGTTGACGAACACACCGTCCTGTCGGCCCTCAGAAAGCTGGAAAATTTCGTATACTGCTGGTCCGGATGGGATTCCATCGTCAATTCTAAAAACTGCTCTAATTCGCTTGCTATACCATTGGCTAAACTGTTCTCACGGTCACTGAACGAAAGTAAATTTCCCGGCGAGTGGAAACTTTCTCACATGTTTCCTGTCTACAAAGAGGGTGACAAACGGAATGTAGAAAACTACAGAGGATCACATCTCTATGTTCGTGCTCTAAGGTGTTTGAAATCATCATAAATGATGCTTTATTCAATTCCTGCAAAGCATACATTTCAACGGCTCAACACGGTTTTACCCGAAACGATCTGTAGCTACAAATTTAACCGAGTTCGTTTCACTTTGTGTGCGCACCATGGACGGTGGTGGTCAAATCGATGCTGTTTATACAGATTTTAAGGCAGCATTTGACCGTGTGGATCATTGCATTTTGCTGGCAAAACTGAAAAAACTTGGTGTTTCTTCCCGTCTGGCGTGCTGGTTTGAATCATATTTGACAAATCGCCTGCTCTGCGTGAAAATCGGATCATCGCTCTCGGAAAGTTTCACAAATTCCTCCGGTGTTCCACAAGGCAGCAACCTCGGACCTCTCCTGTTTACGCTGTTCATCAATGAACTCTCTTATCTTCTACCTCCAGGGTGTAGATTATTTTATGCGGATGACGTAAAAATGTTCATGACCATCAAATGTTTTGAGGACTGTGAAAACCTGCAATCACGTGTAGATGATATGGCGACGTGGTGCTCTTCAAATTTCCTGACACTTTGCATCAATAAATGCATGGTTATTTCATTCCACCGAAAGCGCAAGCCAATTGAATTTGATTACCATATCTCGGAAAGTGTACTTCAACGAGTGGGGCAGGTCAAGGACTTAGGAGTGATTCTCGATCAAAAGATAACGTTCAGGCCACATTACCACAATGTAATAGCGAAAGCAAACCGGCAGCTTGGATTTATTTTCAAAATCTCTGAAGACTTCCGGGACCCTCTGTGTCTGAAATCACTGTACTGTTCGTTGGTGCGATCGTTACTGGAAAATAGTGTCGTTGTATGGAGCCCTTATCAACGCTGTTGGATCGCGAGGCTGGAGTCTGTCCAGCGTAGGTTTGTTCGCTACGCACTACGCCACCTACCATGGCGGGACGCAGCAAACCTCCTGCCTACGAAGATCGGTGTCGATTGCTTGGAATCGATACGTTAGAACGAAGGAGGCGCAGAGTGCAAGCTGTTTTTGCGGCTAAGGTGATCACCGGTGAAATTGACTCTCCGGAACTCCTCAATCAACTGAGCTTCTATGCACCTGAACGAGTGATTCGACAACGGAACTTTTTGCACCTTGTGCCTCGTAATCATCTTTATGGTATGAACGAACCCCTGCGTGCTGCTGCCGATGCGTTTAATAGTGTTTATTCCTTGTTCGATTTTAATATGCCATTGACTACCTTTATAAGACGATTATTTTAATGCTAGCGTTAACTGGTTTATTCATTAAGACAAACATATGTCAGATGAAATGTACAACAACAAATAAACAAATAAACAAAAGTATCATTGTGCTTGCCACAAAATATACAAATTCATACATAGGTGGTGATTGGCTTCGAAAGCTTAATAACCAGTGCAAGTGCATCTAGAACATTAGGTTGTGAGAGCCTGACAATCAGCTAATTGCGATAAGCAATATGCTTGGATACGCCGAAAAGAAGACGAAGAACATTAAGAAATCAGTAAAATTTTAAAAATGTTCAAATTCAACTGTTGCGGTATAAAACTAGCAATAAATATTTTTCACCAGGGTGACTCTCCCGGTGAAATACTTCTGCTCTCTTCGGTGCTCCTCAGAGATCACTCACACGCTCCGGCCTGTTTGTGTGGTGAGGGTGCAACCGACAGACACTTTGGTGTCACTCAACTTGTGGTGTCTAGCAGAGAGTGGAAACAAAACAAAATCTCTCGGGTGAGTTTGCGTTTGCCAATCTCCGGAGTACCTTTTCACTAAGCACCCTGCTAGCACCGAGGAGAATTGCAATTCTGGTCTTGTGTCAATCTTGAAGTTAAATTGAAAAAGTAAATTTTACGGAGAGCAAGGTATTTTAAGAGAACTAAACTTTCATTATACGTGCGAGAGGCGCTTTCTTCAAAATTATCGAGATCGGAGTGTTGGGCTGTCACTTGCTTACGGCTTAAAATTTTTTGATCGCCATTCAATCAAAAACTGTTCTGTTATGTGGAAGCAAATTAGTATTTTTGCGTACCGTGTTTAGTGTTCGGTTTAAAATTGAACTCGTCCTAGGTGCCTACACTCAGACAAATAAACATTAGAATTTCATTAGGTTCAACTTATGGACGATGCGTTGGAATTTCATAAGTCTGACTTATGATTGGATTTTGTTTCATATGACGTTCCTTTTCTGATAACAAGTGTTGATATATTACTACTGGGCATGTCACTGGACCTTTTGCTCCATATTTTTATTTTTTCATGAAATATATCATAAGATAAATTTATGAAATTCATACTGATTTATTCAAGCAAATAATCATAATGCAATCTTATGAATATCAAAAATTGATTTCGCTGAATTTATAAGTGATGTGGAGCAATAGAATAAAATTCTAGACTCGGGAAGCTACAAAAGAGTTAACCTATAATTGTGATTGTTTTACTTATTTGATTGCTTTTTTGAATTCTAGTCGTGTTTGAGGGATAGAATACTACACACTCAGATTATTTTACAGAAATCTGTAATTTTTAACCGAATTCTCAACAGCTGTTCAGTAATCTGATTCTACGGATTTCGGTAATTTTTGCCGAAATCCGGTTAATTTTTTACAGATATCTGTAATATAGGTAATTTTTTCCGAAATCCGTTAAAAGTTGAGAATTCGGTAAAACTTTACAGATTTCTGTAAAAAAGTCTAAGTGTGTATATTAGTGATAACCCAGTATTTTATCAGGATGATGTTTCTCTGGAGGATGTAATAGCAAATTTCATCGAAATGATGAAGGAACTTGATGTGTCACTTCTTGAAAAAAAGGTCCAGAAGTTTCTTTCAGGACTTTCCTCGATCACTTTTCAAGTCAACGGCAGGCCATGTCCCGAATGAAGCGTTTCTTGACAAATCAAAAGTACTCAATTTGATCAAATAGCCAATGGAATGTTTCAATGTACCCGATAATGTACCAATAAATCAAGTACATTTTGTTTTATTTGAATTTGTATTTTTTTTATTGAATTTTGTGACAGAACGTTTACTAAAGCACATTTTTGAGTAATTTTGGATTATTTTTACTGTAGCTTTGCTTTAAGCAAATAGTTGACTTCAATCAGTATTGAGTTTTTTTTGAGATACTCAAAATTGGATACTCTGCAAATAACTCAATTATGATTAGTTTTACTTTGCTGCCATGATGAGTGAAAATGACTTATTTAATTTAATAACTAGATTGGTTAATTATTTATCCACACCAAGTTGCCTCGCAACAAACTAATAACACAAACAACGCTACAACAGAGCTACGCACCAACTTAAGTGTATACAGGTCGTACAGGGAAAGGTGTTTGTCGGTTTTAGTAACGAAAAATATGCAAACAATCCATGATTTCGGATAGTGTCACAAAACTCCAAAGGCGTCATAAGCGAATGATAACAAAGCAAATTTAGTTTCCTTTTACTGCACAAGAAGGCACTTTTGATCCAAAACCGCTGAAAACCCATACGAGATAGCAAAAACAAACATTTCGCCTTGTGATTTGCTGCTGTTGTGATTTTATTTTTTTTTTGAAGATCTACGTCACACATGTTTACAGATAACAGGCTGTGCATCATACTACTGAACAACTCCTGCTCCACCTGTGTACACCTCATTGCTCCACACCGCATGTTTTTGTTGTTTTCTATCGCTTCGTACGTACCTCTATCGAGTTCCATCGATATAGACGAACGAAAGTGTGGTTGCCATGAGTTATGGTCCAAATCACAGTAACGTCACACCTCAGATTTGACAGATACTGGCGCCCTTGTGATCAGAAATTCTTGTGTGAGCAAAGAGGACGGGGACACGACTGTTTTGCTATCTCTTATACTCCCATGGCCAAAAGTGAGGTTAACTTTTTCCGTGCAATAGTCTATACCAACAATCAATATGCAACTAGCGATTTGAAATTGGTTCACTGTTGTAGAACCCCTTGGTCCGAATTACACCGTGAAGCCAGCACCTTGTTATACATATTTGCGCCTTTATTTTTATTTGCTGTGTTATTTTGACAGAATATTTGAGAGTGTGTTCGTGTGAGTTCATTATTAGGGGCGCATTATTAAGCTTGGGACCGAGCTTGGGACTGATGTGCTAGTACTGACTGAGCCAAGAAAAAAATCTTTTTTGTATGGGACCTACTGGTCTAAGAGTTAGTCTATGGTTATACCATGTGAAAGAAATGGTATCATTTCTTCTTCTAAAACACGTAAATTTAACCCGCTCTTTGTTTTAATTTTTATACTACCATCGCTTAGAAATTTTAAGAAAATGTACCAAAGAAGACATCAGATGTAAATAAATCAATTTGATTTCAAAACGTATGGCCCTTCCTGAAGCTTCAAAATAGCTGCTGCTGTGATCCCAAGCCCTTTTCCCAGGGACTTCTATCCCTACATCCCCGTGGTGCCCCTCGGGGTATAAATAACCATACAAGTAAAGGATGGAACGGTCAAAACTTGGTCGACTAATATATGACATAGATTTTTTAGTCGTGTTTATTAAAGTGTTTGGAGTGTCAAATATTATTAAAGTGTTTGGAGAACGTCTGACGACTGCCAAGAAGCCGGGATCAGGATACAACCGAACCAGGAAGCCGCAACGACCGGAAGAATAGTGGTCTGCATTTTCAAACGCAATCCCAACCTGTCCCTCAGATGTATCGGAAATAGCTTGGGAAAGTCCCACACAACAGTGCAAAGAGCAAAGAAACGAGCCGGACTGTAAACATATAAGGTTACAGTGGCACCAAATCTAGATGATAAGCAAAATACAACAGCCAGAGGAAAAGCGCGTAAGTTGTACACGAGTTTGTTGACCAAGTTTGATTGCTTCGTAATGGCCGATGAAGGCTGATTTCAAGCAACTCCCCGGTCAAGAGTTTTATATTGCTACCAGAAAAGGAAAGATTTAAGATAAGTTTAAGCAGAAAAAAAAACGTCAAAAATCCCGAAAAAGTACTTAGTTTGGCAGGCGATTTGTACCTGTGGGCAAAAAGCGAAAGTTTCGTGAAAGCTGGCACTGTCAACCAAGATATTATGAAGAGGAATACTTGCAAAACGCTTATTGCCTTTCTTGCAGAATCATAGTTGTTCCGTGCTATTCTGGCAGCCCTCGCCTCTTACCACTACGGAAAAATGGCTCAGGAATGGAATACCTTGAATAGTGTGCAAATCGTGCACAAGGAGAGAAACCCTCTAAACTCGCAGGAGCTGCGCCCAATTAAAAAATATTGGGCAATCGTAAAGAGAAACCTCAAGAGAACTTAAAAAACAGTTGGAAGTGAAAAACAGTTCAAGGCACATTGGCGTCAAATAAAGTGGATCAAATAAAATAAAGTGGATATAACAGCGGTAAAAAACTTGATGGTAGGTGTAAAACGATAAGCCCGGCATTTCACATTCGGAAAATCGGAAGCCTAATCACATAATTTTCCTGTGTTTTGTAGGCGATGAACTTCGAAAAGAAATATAAATTGTTCAGTCACATAATAAATGTTTGACACATGTTTGACCAATTTATTACCGTTCCACCCTTTAAAACAAAAACCATTGTAATGATCAGGTAACTACCCCTGCTGGGCCCTTAGTCATTCGTGACAGGAAAGGGAAGCTGCTCTCTTCAAAGGATGCTGTCTATCTGAGCCTCTGTTCTCAAAAGTTAGAAATAATATAGAAGTTAATACGGACCAGAACAATCGGCACAGACCTAAGCAACGAAATAAGGACTACGATTGGAAACTCGAAACATGGAATTGCAAATCGCTCTGCTGTGATTTAAGTGGATTTAGGTTGATTTAGGTTGGTCGTGTCATCACCGTAAAATTATCGACCTTACACTTTGACTCTCGATTATCGAATGGTTTCCTTTATTCAAATAGATTTAATGCTAACTTAAATCTACAAAGTCTACAAAGTGAGAATGTATAATATAAGACGGAGGCGCCTGACTGCGATTGGGTATTGGTGATTGATATGTACTTGTATTGTAAATGAAGGAATGCAACATATGTCTTAAAGCGGTTGCGCTCCCACGGCAGAGTATGGTGCAGGCATGGAGGTTTGTAATTGGACCTTCCTGCTAGCATAGGATTGCCGGACGATGCACTCAGTGTGGTGCCATCGACTTATGACAGAATGTTACGGAAAGCAGATGTGGTTCAGTTGGTTCGTGAGAACCGAACCTCTTAAGAATAATGCTGTTTCTAGGATAATTCAAATGTGGGTGATGCGTTTGCATATGACACTGCTTCTGTAGATGGAGTCGATCGCTGACCTCCGAAGAATGTGCAAGACGGAGTATGTAGAGAGCGCGGTCCGACGCTGAAAGAATCGAGTGTAGAGGGACGATAGTCGCCGCAACGTCGCCGCTGAGGGTTTGTGTAAGAAGGCCAATGCGGGCCCATGGGGTTTCACCTGTCGGGTAGTAATGGCAAAAACTACAGGAAAGGCGGCTTCTACTGAGCAATCATCGTTGCTGCTGCAGGTGATCGTTGAGGGACTCTTTCCGAGCAACGACTCGAGTCCCTGGCCTCCCGCCGGCGTAGGATTGTCCCATGATCAGCGTTCCAGTATCCCAGACCATAACGCTGTCAAAGCGATGGAGAGATTGATGGCCCAGCCGGCCATCCGTAACCATGTGAGCATTGATAACGGCACAACGGGGGTTGAGACGAGGCGACGGTGATGAACGACGAGCTCATTGCGATAGCAAAGTCGCTTAGGATGAGCAAAGTGCCAGAACCGGTGGTGGTATTCCGAACCTGGCCATCAAGACTGCTTTCTTGTTGGTTCCCGAAATGTTCAGACTGGCGATGCAATGATGTCTGGACGAGAGCGTCTTTCCGGTCGCCTGGAAAATCCAGACCCTTGTATTGCTACCGAAGACAGGGACGCCACCAGGTTTGCTGTTTACAGTGGGATAGGTAATAGAGAGGATAATCCTCAACAGACTGACAAAAGTACACGGATGGCAATCCAGTACAAGAGGCGAAGAATGCGCTACTGTGCAGTGGTCACCCTTGACGAGGAACCAGACCAATTGCGCCAGTTAGGTGGCTATCACCACCCAACGCCTCCAGGTTCCTGGGTACCTGTAAAAGTTTCTGAGAAGCTATTTCCAGACCCAAGCAACACAGCTTGTATTAAACAAGTTAAAAGTACTGTGAAATGACAAAAACAGGTTATAAATATGAGAGTCATTTAAAAAAAAATCTTCATGCTAAAAATATAATATCGCCACGCATGGAATTTGAAAAACTAGACCTTGGCGTGATACTCAGGTTCTATGGGCTGGCTTGGACCTCTGTTTTGAGTACTAAGAGCCACCTAGATAAGCTCGGGAGTTTAGGACAACGTGGAACATGTGTTCAACGCGTGTCCTCGCTTCGACGGTGCGAGATCCGGTATGATAGCCATAAGCGGTCACGACACGATTCCGGAAAATCTCGTTCCGAGGATGTGCCAAGGTGTGCATAGTAGCCTCTTAGATTGTCCTCGATCTCTAACTAAAATGGCGGAACGACTAACGTCAGGTAACAGGGACCACCTAACTACTAAAGTCCTAAGTAGTTAGACACAGAGGGTGCTTAACAGCACAACAGCCACTTCCCCTTAGTAATACCGAAAGGTGGTTCCTGGGCGGGCCCGGGTGGTTTGTTATGAGTTGAGGCACCCTAAGTTTTTAAGGTGTGTGTTTTCAGATTTTCCATACCTTCCAAAAAAAAGCTGGTTGATCCACATGATCCGTTTCCTTTGGCAGCCGCAACTATCATTAGCTGGTGCAGCATTGCCTTGGTGTTCTCTGTTGCTGCCTGTTCTATTATTCGTATGAGCTACGAGTTAGGACCCGTAACGCTGGTAGATCACCTTTTCGTGGTGCGTTACGGGGTATCAGATCTACCACCGAACCCTAGTCCGAATTAATGCAAACTAGGGAACAACAAATATGTTTGTAGTCAAAGGAACATATTTTAGTCCTTATTACATTTTATGTCTTATGAAAAGTGACAATACTCGTTTGCAATTGTGCGAGGATGAGCTTAGAATAAGTAAAACATGGTTAGTCTTCATTTATGTGAATTCTCATTGTCTATTTGATGTTCTATAGTTTGAATTGGTTATTAATAGGGTTCTGATACATGGTCAGTATCAGAGTCATAGTTTGTTTTCTTTGTAATGAATCTGATTTTGACTGATAAAGGGGCGCGCCTTTGAAGAGTGCTCTCACTCCTCAAAGGGTTTAAATAGTGGAAACTTTCAATAAAATTTGATTGATTGCCAACAAAACAAACAATGACAACTGTAACAACACCGAATACCTCATCATTTCTCAATAGTGATGAGGTAAATCGACTATGCACACTAAACAAAGGACACGGGATATACTACAATAGATCAAATTACTGGTCTCAGTGGTTTATCGTCCCGAACAGAGGAAAAAAAAAAAGGCCCGATGACAGAAGGACCACTCTTGTACCTCATCTTTCCCAGCCACTGGTCGCTCGCTTTGTCACTCGTCCCAGGACCAGCTCTGGTAGGGGCTCCCTCCTTGGGCGATTACATTGGTATGATTCTTTGCTTTTTGACTGGATGTCTAACAGGGTGCCTTTTCAGCCGGAAGACGTAACGAGTCACCGGTTGGTGGAGGCTTGGATTTTACCCGTATAGTGGAGTAACTCGCATTGACAGCGTTGCTTTCGGAAACTCAACAAGGTCCAAACAACTGTTCAGTCCCCCACATCTTAGGCAGCCCCCGCTGCTTTTCCGGGACTACTTTCTTTATTCGTTGTTCTCTTCGCGACCCCTTTCCCTGCCCATTGGGTCATCCTCATGTTAGATAGCTCACTCTTTTGACCAATTGTTCAATTTTGTTGTTGGAAGGAGATTCTTTATATCCTCGGAACCGTATGAGTAATGCTACCTATTAACCAACTGAACAAGGCCGTCGTTTTCGTTGCTGGAGATGTGATAGTTCAGCACATACATAAAACGTATGCCCGGCCAGAAACAGGAAATGTTTTGGATGTGGCAAGATAGGTCATTTTGTTACAACTTGTCGTCATAATAGTATCCGGAATGTTCATTCTAAGGATGAGAAGGATAACGTACCATCAGGCGGGACCGACGACGAGAATCAAGACAAAGTATGAGTTTGGATTAGTAGTACCTATACGTAGAGAAATAAATACTGACACCATAACTGCGTTTCCTTCAAACACTCATTACTCCTTACAGAATACACGTTCGCTGTCCCTTGATGACGTTCTGGTGAATTGTCGGTTGGGTTCGTCAAGTGCTATCTGCTTTCTCATAGATTCTGGGGCAGATGTAAACATAATTGGTGGATGTGACAGGTAGATTTTGAAACAAGAATATCATCAGAGGTTTGTAGAACTCGAGCCAATTAGAAATCTGATGGGAAACGAATTGAAAGCTTACGGGACAGATAAACCATTAGAGGTCACATGTTCATTTGGTGCTTCTGTAGAGGTTATCGAAGTTTCTAAACCGATTGTTAAAGCGGAATTTCTTGTAGTAGAAGATGGACGTCGATCGTTGTTAGGGAGATCAACAGCCTGTCAACTAAAACTAGAAGTGGGTTTGTCGGTAAACCTCTGTGAAAGTGCAAAGGCGAGTGAAATTTTTCCAAAAAAGTGAAAGTGAGAGTGAAAGTAAAGTTCCGTATTGACAGGTCTATCCCTGCCGAGCGTAATGCCTATTTTTACGTTCCAGCCGCATTCCGAAAGGCGGCGAAGCATCGTTTAGATGAGATGGAGGCAAAAGGCATTATAAAAAAGGTGACAACTGCACCCGAGTGGATAAGTGGAATGTCAGCGGTGGCTAAGGGAAAAACGACTTCAGGTTGGTCGTAAACATGCGAGGACCGAATAAAGCGATCATACGAGAGTATTTCCGACTTCCTTTGTTGGAGGAGATGAGGGTGAAATTGCACGGAGCCAAGTTTTTCTCCAAGCTGGATCTAAGCAATGCATATTACCACCTCGAACTCTCCAACGAATCTCGTGATTTGACCACGTTTCTAGCTGAAAACGACATGTACCGATTCACGAGGCTGATGTTTGGTGTCAATTGTGCACCAGAAATTTTCCAACGAGAAATGTGCCGTTTGGAAAATATTGAAAACATAATTGTATACAGCGAAGAGAAGGCTGAAACTTTAGAACAACTTCGATTCACCACAGCACAAGTTCTCTAGATCTTTCGTAGTAATTGTCTTTCATTAAACGAGTCTAAATGTGAATACGAAAAAAACCCGGATCCAATTTCTCGGTCACGAATAAGATGCAGACGGATTCCATATTGATGAGACGAAAATTAAAGATCTTAGGAAATTCAGACAACAAGCTACGGTTTCGGAACTCCGGAGCTTTTTGGGACTTGCATTGTTCATTAGCCCACATGCCAACAATTTTGCCAACATTGGTGCTCCATTGCAACTGCAAAAGCATGGTCTTGGGGGCCAGATCAAGAGAACGCATTTGATAAAATGAAAGATCACATTTTGCACTGTACAACGACCCTGGGATACTTCTCCGAAAAACATAAAACCATTTTATCCACGGACGCTTTTCCACAAGCTTTAGGTGCAGTTCTCGTTCGAGAAGACGTGAACCATGCTCCTCGGATAATCAGCTTCGCATCCAAAGCATTAACATCTACGGAGAAAGATACTCGCAGAACCAGCGAGGAAGCACTCAGCGCAGTTTGGGCTGTTGAGCATTTTTGGTATTTCCTCCTCGGAAGGCATTTCACGCTGCGCACAGATGCAAAAGGTATTGTATTCATTCTGAATAGATTGCGTGAGATTTCAAAGCGAGCACTCAACGGGGCCGATGGCTGGGCCTTGAGACTAAGTCCTTATGATTACGATGTGGAATACGTCAGAGTACGGGATAATATCGCTAACCCATCATCGAGATTATAAGTCGGCACTGGATGAGCCTTGCAAAAGAAAGTCCTTGGGAAATTGCAACATTAGAAGTAAACGCGGTGGGATTTCTGACAGAGCAAGACATTCAGTAGAGTAACCGCGGAAGACGACGAACTGCAAAAAGGTTGTAATGGCCTTGGAGAATGATCAGTGGCCGAACAGCTTGAGGCGATACGAATCCTTGTAAAAACGGGTGCGCCTATAATTCGCAGCCAAATTGCGAAACAAAACTTTGGACTTGGCACACGATGGCCATCCCAGCAGCAGCAAATGAAGACTATTGTACGAGAACGTGTGGTGCGGTGGCCTCGAATGGCGGTGGATCGCGGTAAAAGCGGGTCCTCTGAAGAGGCTTGGAATGGTGGACGCCGCAGGTGCGAGGCGCCGTTTGCACGAAGCGCGAAAGGTTCTCCTCTGTTTTCATAGAACCTAACGTAAAAATCAACACCGAATATTGCATCGAGGAGATTCTTGTACCACCAACTGCTTTCTGCATGCGTTAACGCTGTATGGAAATACACCGGTTATTGTTTCCGATAGGACTCAGCTCCAGCTCACAATTTTCCTGACCCCATCACAAGCGAAGAAATGGCCTGCATCTTCACGTGGATCTCAACCCACTTGACTGCCGGTTGCTTGGAGATATATGCTTCTTGACATATAGGCTCACACGTGGCTGCTATTTAGATCGATCTTTAAGCAAATATTTGGTTGATATTTGGGAAAAATCGGCATGCCAGTTGCGTATGGCGGTTTAGCGGTGTCGTTTGCGCAAAGTTTCTGGCAAGGAAAAGAGATTTGAACTCGAATGCAGAGATGGTTTATTTCTATAACTGTGTATCTTTCAAATGAAAAGTAAATGCCACGATTTGGTGGATTTGTTTTTGCTGTAATCCCATTTTGTTTTTGTGACACCTATTGTGAGACACCCTGTAAGTATGATGGCTTTTTGGGCCATCTTATAAGTGAACTTTTATCCTTCTTGTTAGATTTGGGAATAAAAAAAATAGTTTGTGGTTTCAAAGTTTTTATTCCTGCCGCACCCTGTACTTCAGGTTATGGTTGAATATTTTATGAAATCACTGCAAACAGTTTTCGAATGATCAAGAACATCCATTCTATCCAGTGTTTTTTTATTCTCGGATCTTCGTTCCTCTTTGAATAAAAACCGAATTTATTATCCACATTCACAAATTCACGTTACGTAAATCAAAGTGTCGATGGGCTATTTTGAAAAATGATCTTAAAACGACCACTGGAACTCCACAACCAAAAAATTGAAACAGACTCTTAATTGGCTTTTCAACAGCGTTTTCAGCAAAATTCCAACCAGTCCAACCAATTTTCGTTTTCAGTAATCTCAAAAGTAAACATTCATAGATTCTAATAGTGACAGCGTTAAAGCTTCCCACCCATCATCACCGTAGGAGACAGCCAGTGTCAAACCACCCGTCAATATTTGCCATCTCCATGAATGAAATTTACGCACTCGCAAAGCTCTCGGCAAACCGCGTAGTGGCCCACTCCGAAAAGCAAACTCGCAGTTAGTCGACTTCGCCCGTTAAATTTACGAGTGCCCGGATCAGATCTTCCTTCTCCCCGCAGTTCCTGGCACCGGTGGCGGAATGTTTTCATTTTTCCCAAGTCGTTGGGTCTTGGATGCTGTGGAGGTGGTGGCGACGGTGGAGGTGACGACGATAATGTGAATGGGCTCCCAGCAGTGATCCTTCCGGGGTGATGCTGCTCTGCCGCTACTCGGGCGGAAGCTACTCTTCATGACCGCGAGGAGAAGTAAGGTGTCAAATTAAGGCAATATCTTGCGTCGGTCGACGCGTGGATGAGGGGGGGCTGTGTTGTGTTGTACGATACAGCTTTTAGTTATAATATATAGCTGATTTATGAGACAGCGAAGTAATAAGTTTTTTTTTTGCAAATTAACTTATTTACGGGACCGATAATGAAGGAACATGAGAGGGATTAAATGTAAAGGAAGTTGGTTTTCGATTAAGAGGTTAGCTGGGTTTGACGGGTTGGAATACAATTTTATGATAGACTTACTGATTTTGTTTTTTCTTGTCTCTAATTACAGACTGATGTAACTATTCTTGTTCGTTGAGAAATAAACTGAGTTATTTTGGTAAGTATTATGTTTGTTTTACTAAAATGGAAGCGATTTGCGAGGATGATTTCTACACTGAAACTAAAGTTCGTTCGTTTAATTCACTAATATACTCGTTGTTTTCTGCAACAAAATTGATTTATACCATTTATAAAGCTGGCTGTGTATGTAAGCAATAGTATATTCAAGAAAAAAAAATAAGATTGTGCATTATTCGAAAAGAAAACAGTACAAAGAACTGATGTCGTTTTCAGTTATTGCCAATGCGGAACTGGGTTCACCTTAGGTCCACCCTACCAGCTGTCAAAACGTTGTTTACTCAATCGGGTCGGATCTGGATCCACTCTGGAACCGACCCAACATCGATGAGGTACGCTCTCAACTTTTTTCGAGGTCCAACCTGGATTCACCAATACACTAGGGGTGTACTCCGAGTTGGTTCGATGCACCGAGTAACTCGCGAGTAACTCAATATAGCTCAAAATTGAATCAACCCTCATCGTCACGTATCGGTTGCCAGGGTTTCAAAAAGTTTGACTTCTAATTTGTTTGAAAAGATTTTGAATATTCCGCTGAAGGTGAAACAACGGCAAGCTCTATTCCACGACAATGAGGATTCTAAGAATATATAATATGTGGTAAGTGATGCGGGTAGCTTTACTGAAGTCCAATTTTAAGGTTTGATAATAGTATGTATAGTTTGTTAATTTGCTAAACATCAATTCTAAGAAACTTGAAGGTTGGGTTGGAGTGCAGCGGTCTGAGCTCGTCTGCCCCCCTCGTCTGAGCCTTGTTCATAGTGACCAGTTTATAGTCTGACCGTTTGGCGGTTTGGTGGGTTTATTCACAGTTTGATTTAATAGGAGACACGACAAGATTTTTGGTTCGAAAAAGATAGACGAACACTATTAGTAGTAAAAACGATATCAAATTACATATACAGACACGTAGGTTTAGCGAGAATAGGTAATTGTCAAAATCAGAGTTACATAGAGAAAATAAAAATAGGGAAAAACAAAGAAAATTGCTTGTGTACAATTGTGCACACACAAGACCTCATATACTAAAGAGCGGTTTGTTTGACAGCTGTTATGCAAAAACAGATTGAAAACAAATGACAGTGATCGCTTGCCGAGCAACGTGAGTTACTCGAGGTACGTCAAAAGCAACTCTGAAATTGCTCGTGATGAGGCGCTGTCTTGCCCCTTGCCAATTCATAAACATTTCATTTTGTCAGTTCATGTTTGTGTATATTGGTGAATCCAGGTTGGACCTCGAAAAAAATTGAGAGCGAACCTCATCGATGTAGGGTCGGATCCAGAGCGGATCCAGATCCGACCTGATTGAATAAAAACACGTTTTGACAGCTGGTAGGGCGGACCTAGGGCGAACCAAGTTCCGCACTGGCAATAACCGAAAACGAAATGAGCCAGACCTGACCCAGGTTTAAAACCGAAAACGACATAAGACAATTTAGTTGAAAAACTACCAGGGACAGCCCAATGGGATTATACGCATGGTGATGTAGGACTACGTAGCAATGTGTAATGAAAGTTATATGTTTAAAAGAGCCTGCATTAGAAAAGAGACGACATTGGTCGATTGGAAGGAGCAATTATCTGCCAAAACCAAGCCAAAAATCAATAGACTACGTTAAACCGTTGAAGGCCTTATCTAGTTAAACTTGTTTTAGTTTTATTAGCAGTTTTATTAGTTTTAGATTAGCAGGTGCTGTTCTAATGGGACGTTAGATCGGTAGAAATAAGGAAGTATGTCAGTGTAGTAAATAGGATGTTAAATATGTTTTCCTTACGAATTTCACTACAGGTTCTCAGGTGTTAAACATATATTATTCACAGTCGTAGAATCATTTTCATTTTTCATTTTGCAGCGTTTGGTGGGTCAATGGGAGCGCAAGTCAATCCAAAGCCGAGAGTTAGGAAGGGTTGATTGGCGAACTAGTCTATGCGGACCACTTGAATACCATGGGAGAGGATAAGGATTAGGTTAGAGCAAGGGGTTTGTAGAGCTCTTGGAATGAGATGGCCGCGTTGCTACAAAATGACCTGAAATGTTTAATGTGTTTATGTTCATCGCAAACATGTATGTTGTTAATAAAATGTCCGTGTTATTTGATTTCTGTTTGATTTCTTATAAACTGACTGATGATACTTCTCTTTGTGTGCAGTCTTTTGCATCCGCTTTCCTTACAAAAACTGCATGGGGTCATGGTTGGGAAGGTCCTTTGTACTTTTGTCGTTCCATTTCACCGCGTTATCAGCTACTTAGACCGCGTCCGGTGCTTGAACTTCACAACCACTCGGAGCCATAGTGAGTTGCCAAACCGCCAACATAGGTTAGTAGCATAAAAAAAGAAGAGAAAATATATGTTAGTGGCATGCAGGTGTATGTGAGATTATTGGTGATATTTTCACAACGACTCTTCGTTTCTTTGGCATGTAATTGTCATCGTTCAGTGTATAGTCCGTGCTTTCCTGCTTAGATGGCGTATCAGGGACTAACCCCCACGTCTATACACCTATAGTCCTTCCAGTCACGCGTCAGCCGTGCGATACTCTGATGGGTAGATCGTATCCGGGTCCTCCACTGGGTAGGCATGAAGCGTCCGTCAGTTTCTGGTACAGTAATTCGTTTTTATGCCTGAATGAAGTACTAATGCTTAAAAAGTTATAAGAAACCCGTGTAAAAACAACTGATTACTAGTTGTTGATATTGTTACGCTCAATTGGCCATTATTATAATAAGGATTTTATTCCGACATCTTGAAAATATTGCAAACTTTTGAGATTGGGACCAATGTCCATATTTGTACCTTTTAGATTTTGGATTATTAGTAATATTACCTGAACCTATCTTATTCTTTTTTTTAAGGTTTACTGGCGGGACTCTGAATAGAGTAGAACCTCTACGCTGAGCCTTTGATGATATACGTTGCGTAAATCTTTCGCGAATCATTTTGCCACGCCGTACACGGAGCATGTCGTCAAGAAGACGCTGTTGCAAATGATTCGGAAGGAGCCACGTTTGAAAGATTTGAGTCCGTTCGTCTTTTTCGTCAATTGTCTTTTGTTATTTCGTTAGTCAGTGTTACGTTTACAAGTTTAATACGGAGTCTTTTCTTAGTTAGGATCGTGATATGTGGCATTTGTATGTGCTATGAAAGTTTTCCGAAGAAGTTTTCTCGAACCAAAAATAAGAAGCTATTCTTAAGCTGTTCCTGTTACTTGTAGCGTTAGGTGATATAACTTAACTCCTTTTGAAGCATTTCACCAGCAGTGCAAGGATCATGTCGTCCATAGAGACGCTGTTGACACTGCCTCAAAAATGTGTTACATTTTCAAGTTTTGCTTCACCTTTCTCTCAGTTCATGTCCACTGTTTTGTATGGTGTCGTTTCGTCTTTTTTGTTATTTAGTTTGTCAGTGTTTTTTTTCAGTTTTCTGCAGTTTAGAATGTCATTTATGTGCTGGTAAAAGTCTGTTTGAGTAGTTTTCCCAACTCAAAAATCATCGAGATATTTGAATTCTACCAGTTTTAGTCATGTCTGATGTCTCAGTAGTCCCAACAGTATAATTTTAATGGTTTACTGATGGGACTTATGAGAGAGAAGCTTCCTTTAAAAAAAAATGGGAGGACGTTGCGTCTTTTTATGCTAGAAATGTTAGAGGGCATTTCGTAACTTCTTCAGTCGTTAATAGGTTAATAGATGTCTAGTTCTTATGTGCTCTGAAATTCGTCGATGTATACCTCGTCTAACTTCTTTGGATGCCCTATCACTTTGTCCGCCTTTAGTCCGTTCTTGTCTTCTGCGTTATTCTAGTTAAATTCTATAGTTCTGTTGTGGAATCGTTTCCGTTAACTTGTCTGTTCATTGCCTTCTTTTTATTTGTCAATACTTAATCTTCTAAGTCGTTTAATCGTTTCAAAGTGTGACAGCAAGTGCAGCCTAATAATCTTGGTCAGCTATTAGATTCACTTTTCGGTGGCAAGGTAAAGTTTCATCACGCCTAGTCCCTATCTATTATTGAAACATTATCGAGAAAGAAGCCGTTATAAGATTGTTTGTATACCATTGTCATAATGTGTGGTATTTGTATTATAACTCTTTGAAATGAGAAATAACAAAATAAGAATGGTGCCACGTTCGTAGTTTAAAACTTCTACTCAGTGAATCCAACAATCGGTTTCCTACAAATGTCATTAATCTCGAATACATTGTGTACCAATATATACCTGTCTAGCTAGATTTATAATTAAGCGTGGCTTCGGCTCATCATGTCAGGGAACGCTGCAGTCAAGAGGAAATCACACTTCATTATGTCTGAGGAGAGAGCCCCACCAGACAGCATCACAATTCCAGATTTCCAGACAGGACGTCCGTTGGATCACATCCGTAAAATTAGTGCATCAATGCCAGATATGTGACGCGGCATAAAATAAAAATAGTCAACATGTGATACCATCACGTCAGAATATGTCTTTGGTTACCATCCCAATACGAATGGCGTAGGCCCTACCATCGCGGCCAGATCACATACTCAAGGGTAGGGATATATTATTCACAGTCGTAGAATCGAATGTAAATCATTGCGATTACTGGTTAGCATTACCATGGTCGTTTGCACACCTCGTGGATGGAGCTACGATGAGGAATAATTTGTTGAAGATATTGAATTTTACCATGAAACAGATCCAGTTATTATTCACGCAATAAACTTCACGAAGACACTCCTCGATTGCACACCTGGCCAAGTCCATACATCCGTTAAAGATAGGGAGGACTTGGTATCTCCCTTAAGAAGACACGCGGAACCCACTTCAGTAGATATCAAAGGAAAAAGGGAAATGAATAGTTGGAGAGAACAGTTAGACAGAATGCTCTGTTTGGTGTACAGAACAAACATTTATTTAAAAATGGTCGTTGGGAGCATCTAGTCTAAGAATGTAAAGTGATGCTCCATTAATCTTCTAACGGTTGGGACTCGAGCATTAACTATAGTCCTAGCCTCTTATGGCATATGGTTATAGCGCTATACTCGCTCTCTGAAAAGAGAAAAATGCCTGAAAATATAAGAACGTAAGGTGAAAGAAAACGTATAAGATTTCTTGGATTGCAGCAACAACATGGTGTTACTCTATTATTCAACTTTATTTTCGATCAAAATCATAATCAGTGCAAACAGGAAATTCAACAGATATATGTTAGGACTGACCATCTCCCTAACGTTTACAACCATATTTATATAGTAGCAAGTCTAGAACAAAAGATACGTTTCAACCTCCTGTGCTGATTTATAAAATATGATTAGTAGTATTTAATTAATAAATATCAGGTTAAAGTTTTAATATAAATATTCCATTCAAACCTAATATAGAACAATCTCGTATGTATTAAATCAATTAAGGTCAACAAGAGAGAGATTGATTTAATAATGTTTCGCTGCAAGTCTTTTTATGGTTCATAGTGATAGCGCCATTAATCGCTCTTCAAAAAGGATCAACATTCACAGGAAAGACCATGTTTATGTGTTGCAAGCAATGCCTATACAACTGGTCCTTTCTTCCTTCCTTTCCTCAGGGAAAAAGAATAATTAAGAGACAATACGGAAAGAGCTCACCGTAACAATTAGTAAGGCAGTTCATCATCACGTCCAAAGCCCCAACCAGAAATTCAAAATCACACTTCCGTTTCTTTTCGCTCACACACGCACTATATTTGATTTTCAATTGGATTTTATTACAATAGTTTTTTTTTTTTACTTTTGCACATATCCTACAAGAGAACAAATAATTTAACTACCAGAAACATATTGATAATTAAATAATTCAAATTAATTTTTATACTTCTTTCAAACGACCGAAAAAACTGACAGAAAAGAAACACACATCTGCTCGTTACAAAGGCACACTGAGTTTTTTTTTTAAATGTAAATGATTGCGATTACTAATGACGACAAAAGTGAATGATTTTGGTAAATAAGCGTACACTGAAATGAAAACATGATGTATGAATCCAAATTAAGTCGGTAAAGTTGGAAACAATATTTCAGTTCGGCAAAAGAAATTCAGAAAACAGAAACGTATAGAGGTAGGTAATTGAAATTGAGCGAAACGCAACAAAGCTGCGCCTGAAATCAAATGAAAGGAATACGGTACAAAAAAGGTCAGCGGCAAAACTACGTCATTCAGTGTTTGTTTTTTCAAAGACGAAAATTGCATCTCACAGTGCTGTAAGAAATCATCAGAAAACCTAGAAACGTTCGGGTTAAATGTTGATATAATAAAAAGGCACCGGCTGAAAGTCACTTACTTAAGTATTGGAAAATATCAACATGCGTTGCCTGTAGTAGCAAAGTAAAATATTTTTTCAGTGTAGTGTTCATGCGGTTCAAAATACGATCAAATGATTCGTGACACACAACACGTTGCTGTATCTACCTGGTCGTGGTCGTTAACTTAGTCCATCTAAACCTGATTTGGACAAAAAAAATTGGTGAGTAGTTTGTATGAAAAATGGAGTGAGAGATCGATTAGAGATTAAGTAAAAAAATGTGGAACATCGATCGCAATGGTTCATGCACGTAGCCCTCTCAAGACCTTTAAGAAGCAACAATGTCCCAAACTTACCCAAATACAAGCAAGTTGTGTGAAAACCCGAACTCGTAAGTCGTACGACGAGGTTTGAAGCAAAAAGGAATCGTGCATTATTATGAATGATGAAACGTATGATAAGCTGGACTACAAAATGCTTTCCTGTAGGTGAACCAATTTTACACTGTACTGGGTGCGGCATAAAATAATGCAAACATTTCTCGAGTAATTCATGATTAGGGCCTAAAAGCCATTTGTAAACAATGACTTTAAACATTGATCTCTCACGAATCACGAGAATCCTACTATATCCAGCTACTCCATTTGGTAGAACCAAAATTCTTCTACCAAATGCTGATTTCATTTCTCGAGAGTGATTTAAGATTCAAGAGAAATCGGCATTTAAAGTCATTGTTTACAAATGGCTTTTAGGCCCTTAACATGAATTACTCGAGATTTGTTCTATTTCTTTCAAATCCCATTTTCAACTAAATCAAGCAATAATATCAACATTTTCGAGTGCAGTTATCTTTTAAACAAACTTATTCAAAGTGTCCTCCATTTTTATTAATCACATCCTCGAGCCGACGCCGGAAGCCAGAGCATGCCTTTCGGACGCAGTCCTCCGACATTGACTGCCATGTGCGTGTTATGGTTGACTTCAGATTTTTCACACTAGGGTGTGATGTTTTGCAAGCTCCTGCTTCAACATATGCCCAAATCGAATAATCCAACGGATTAAGATCTGGACTGCTAGGGGGCCGCAAATCTTTCGGCCAAAACTTCATGTTATCGTTCAACCATTGTTGGGTTCGATTGGACGTGTGACACGGCGCTCCATCCTGCTGTAGGACAACGTTTTGGTCCTCGGGAGAAGTTGGCCTTCATCCAGGGAAGCACTTGGTCCTTTAAATTACCGATATACACTTTGGTATTTATTTTAACTCCAGCATCAATGAAAACAGGCGGCATTTTCAAGGCGGCACACCTAGCCAAACATCATGACACCAGCCGGATGTTTGGTTTAAAATTTGAATTTCACTTTTTCCGGATCGTTCTCCATTTTCTGCGGTGAAATGAACCGATCCGTGTGGCTGTTGGCCACAGCATCGATGCTGAAAAGCTTTTCGTCGGAGAACAGGATTATCATGTTTTCCTTCTTCAACAAGGAAAGCAATCTCTTGGAACGAGTCACTCCTAGTTCCTTGACCCGGTCCGTAATCAAGTGGCGTTTCCCTCTGGCTCTGGAAGATGCATGCAGGTCTTCTTTGATGATTCTCCGCATGGATTTCTCCGAAATATTGGCTTCCTTTTCTTATGGAATGCACCGGGTTGCGAGCATTTTTTGCACGGACCGATTTGATCATGTTTGGCTTCCCATTCGCTGCCCGGCTTCCGCTGCTTAGGACCATCTTGCAGGGACTTTTTTATGCAGTTTACCGTTGCCAAATGACACCCTACTATCTTGGCAATCTCTTCCGGCTTCAGGAGCAACAAACTGGTGATCTTCCATAAACATCTACATTTGCAGGAAGACACTAGCTACACGAATTAACCCAATTCTCAAGATTGAACATTTTCGCATTATTTTCTGCCGCACCCTGTACAATCTTTAGCAAAACTGTTGTATGGGGTTGAAACAACAAATCTATGTCATTTTAATCTGGTTTAATTGGGAATTGCACCGCTAGAGTTATTAAATATGAGTTCTGTCACGCGTTGGGAAAAGGGGTAATTGGTTTCATTCTAGGATATCTCGTGTGCCTCACTACTTAGTCTTCAGTAAACGTGTCCTTGTGGCCAAGCCCCTCCTAGAAGTGGCCACAGAAGTTCGAAGTTCGGTCACTACACGGCGCTAGTGTGCATATAATCTTTCAGGTTGTGATTGCTATATTTCGAGAGCCTTACTAGTTAGGACAATATTTTCGGTAATCGTGTGATTGACTGACCTAAAATAATGCATGAACAATCTAAAGACAGACATTCACCCTAACGTCACGTGGTGAGTGAATTGCGACCTTATTAGACTATCACATGAAAGAATTGAGCCTCTGGCACAAGTTAGGTCAAGAAAGTAAAGCCTCAACAAGTTAAGGTCCCTAGATATAATCTTCTTTAATAGGAGGCTCATGTGCACACTAGCACCATGTAGTGAATGAATTCCGAATTTATGTGACTACTTCCAGGAAGGATTTGATCACTAGCACAAGTTTGTTGAAGAATGCATTGTGCGTACTGAGAAAACGCTCAAAATGTAGCATAATAAAACTGAAAGCCTGTATGCACCGCAGAGTGAGGGAATTCCGAACAAATTTACCCACTATTCGGAAGGGCATGGCCACTAACACAAATTTTCTAATGAAAGCAGTGTCCTAATTTGTAAGCTCTCGACATACAGCATAATCAAACTGAAACATCATATGCACACTAGCGCCGCGTAGTGAGAGAATTCAGAAAGAATGTGTCTACCATCTGAAAGGGCATTGCTCGTAGTAAAAGTTTGCTCAAGAAAGCACCTTCCTAACTAGTAAGGCTCACGTGATATACCAATCACAAACTGGAAGATTATATGCTCACTAGCGCCGTGTAATTACTGAATTCCGATTTTGTGGGGCCACCTCTAGGTAAGGTTTAACCCCTAGGACAAGTTTACTGAAGACTGTCCTAACTAGTGAGGCTCTCGATCATAGATGAAACCAATTACCCCTTATCCCAATGCGTCCCAGCACTCATATATAAAACACGAAAGTAAAACGCCTCTAGCGGTAAAATTCCCAATTAAACCGGAATCCAATGATATAGACTTGTTGGTACAGTCCCGTACAATAATTCTGCTGAAGACTGTGTGTTTATCACATGAAAAAACTGAGATAGACCTCATTTCCCCGATTAGTAAAACTCTCATAAACTGTGGGCATCAATCTTTACGGTTTCGATGTTTACCAATTTACCGAAAAGATCGGTATCCTTCTGTATACCAAATAACGGAAAACTGCGCAAAGATAATGCACCAAAAGTTTTTCCTTCATTGATTCTAAAAATTGCGCTTGATGATGTGGCTATAGCTTGTGAGAAATCATATTCCACAAATGACAGATATATTACATACCATCTTCCAAGAGAAAGAAAAACTTTTCGAGAACTAAAACCTGGTCACGTTAAATTTCGGACACTTTTTTTTCAGTGTATATTTTTAACTATATCACGGCTCGCTGAAACGTTTAACTTATATGACAGCTGAAAGACTTCACAAACTTTATTTCGTTGTACAACATGTTAACATTCTTGCAACATTTTGTAAAATAGGGTTGAATCAAGTGGAGAGCGCAAACGCATTTTCTACGAAAAAATTCGGCAAAATTCGAATTTATCGGTACGTGATCTTGCCAAGAAACTAAAACTACCGAAAAGTACCGTATTTTGTGTTTGCAAATCATTTGACCAGCGACTGTGGATTGGCAGGTTGGAAGTGGAACAAATCGAAAAGTATGCTCTCGATAAATGGACAAGAAGGTGCTAGCCATTATTGATAAATTCTCAATCTTTCTGTGCAAGACGTGGCTCGCAAAGTTCGGAAATCAAAACCATACGTACAAAAAGTGAAACAGAGGCAGGGACTGAAAGCGTACAAAGAGAAAAAGGTGACCAACGACAAGCAACATTTTGCTGTAAAAAGTTGTGCTAATTACATCAATTTTGCAAACATTTTCTTGTATCATAATGGACGACGAAACATACGAACTCGAAGACTTCAAACAGCTTCCGGGTCTGGCTTTTTACACCGCAATGCAAAGGAACGCCGTTACTGAGCATTTCCGAACAAAGAAGGTGTATTTGATTTGACAGGCCATGTGTAGTTGTGGTTGAAAATCTAAAAGATTCGCCTCTACCGGCACTATCAATAAGGATGTGTACGAGAAAGAATGTCTGTCAAAGCGATTGCTACCGTTTATCAGTAGCCACGACTCTCCAGGTTAGTTTGGCCGGATTTGGCCTCTTCTCACTATGCGAAATCCGTCCTGGACAAGATGTCAAATACATTCTAAAAACAGCCAATCCTTCAAACTGTCGAGAACTCCGTCCAATAGAGAAGAACTTGGCTCAAGTTAAGCGGAATCTCTTCGAAAATAAGAAAAAAGCAAATAGTGCCGAGGATTTCAAGAGAAGATGGGGAATCGTCACGGTGAGCGTATCTGAGGAATCTGATGGCAGATGCTCATGCAACTTAATTAATGAGAATTTAATAGAATAGACGCGTTTATATTTTTTATCGGAATAAATTTGGTTAAAATATTTTCGTTTGTTAATGTGTGTTATTTCTGTAAAATAAACAAAAATTTTACCCGTAGATCGGTAGTTTCTACTGGTTTTTCTTTCTATGTAAGAAACGAAGCCGTATCCTGTCAGTTTGAACGTCATTTTCTCTTGCATATCCTTAGATCAACTGCTGCTTACCCGAGAAGTTCATATTTTGTGTTTAAGTTACTTGGATAATTCTCATGTTTGGTTCAAATTGCTGTTTCTTTTGTTTGAGAGAACCTCCTCCCCCTCCAGAGGCGAGGCGTCTCGAACCACTTAAGAATTTTTGTTTGCCAATAAGTGTTTCATTTGTATGAGGCCCCCCTTCCAAAGAGGAGAAGGGTTTCAAACCACAGTGATTCCATCCCATACAAAAGGCGGAAAAAAGTCTAAAAATAGTTTTTAGATAGCTATGTTAAGTGTTTCCATGTAATTTTGGGCCGTTGATTTCAAATATGCTATCTAAATTAACATATTGGGTCACACCACCAAGATATGGCCACCCTGGAACATCCGAAACCTCCGATAAAATGGTAAATTCATAAGTCTCGTCTTAAAGCAATACGATTTTTTTCAAAACCATTTGCTCATAAAATGCAAAAATTAAAGCGATGTGGAGAACAATTTATGGCTCTGGGTGGCTATTGCATGGTCTTCCGGAAGTTCCAGAACATCCGTAACATTTGATAATTCAGCAATTCCCTATACCAAAAAGGTGAAGTGCATTTTAGAATTACGCAATATATGGTAGGTTTGTTCCTTTTCGGAAAATGTATGACTTTAATTTTAAATTTTGTCATTAGGGTGATCCATTTTGGTATAGGGTAGTTCAAAAAGCTAGAGGCAAAATTATAACTTTTAAACCACCGATTTTCAATTTTTACGATGAAAGAAAATAAAAAATAATGTGTTAAAGTTTCAAGAAAAAGTAGGAACATAAAAGGATAAAATTTTATCATTTAAATCTATTTTAGAAATTTGTACCTTTAATTATTTTGGTGGCGATTGCAGTTCTAAATTATTCTATTATTAGTTTTATAACTCAAAGTCCAGCTTCATCCGGCTCTAAATCTGCACTTTCACTTTTTGACTGTACATTCTTCCGGCATGAAATCACCTAATCCTGCTAGGCTGCATTTTGGGGACGGATTGAAGTATTGCATATCACACATACTAATGCAATGCAACGTGATCATACATACTAATGCAATCGAAGCACTGAGTGGAAGTTAGATCCCCGCTTCTTCCGGAAATTTTTGATTCAGCAAAACAAAAAGCTTGTCACTGGACTAGCTGGACTATGAATCCTAGAGGGGTTTTGAGCTGTTTAGTGGAATACTTGTAACTATAAATTAGAAGAAAAAATTAGTAATCTCCATTTAATTCCAACTACCTTTGCTTATCTTTCGACAGATACGCGTATTTCGTCTACAATATGCAGACTTCTTCGAGTGTCTCGTGCTAATAACTCGACTAGTACGAGACGCTGAAAGAAATCTGCATTCTGGGCGAAATACGCGTATCTGTCGGCGTCGCTGGCAAATGGTCGTTGGAGATTACATGGAGCTGCAACTATTCTGCAATCTATAGTGGACTATGAAGTTTTGTCGCTTCTCAAGTACAGGAGAAACAAGATAAAAATGGGGTGGGGTGTGGGTGTTGGAATTCAGTTTTTGTTTCCTCAATGTTGCGTGACATAATTTATTACTCTTAATGTGTTGCACGTTGTATTGAGGCTTCTTTTATTTTGCTTTCTTTATTTACCCTCTATTTAGCAAAACATCTTTGATTGTTGTTTTTTGTATTCTACCATCGCGGAGTAACGATCTTTGATGAAATTTGTCAGAAGCAGATAATTTCTCATCTCCATGCGAAGCTCTAGGAATGGACGGTAATGTATTGCTAGAACGAATAGAAATGAAGAGAAAGTGTATTGATAGTTCCGTATAGGGCAACGGCAGGCTTTGAAATTGACAGATACAAGTTCGAAAACGAGCGGAGGGCATTGAAAGGTAGTATCCGATCAGGCACATAAACCTTTGTCATACTACCACATGCAGGGTAGGCAAAAGGGAGGATACCTAACTAACATTTTTCATTAGGTAAACGCTTCATTGGCAATACGTAGTTATACAACGTTAAACTGAGTAATGGCTAAGAAGTGGTTGCACAAGCGATCAGCCATTACTCAGTTTAACGTTGTATAACTACGTATTGCCAATGAAGCGTTTACCTAATGAAAAATGTTAGGTATCTACTTTGCCTACCTGACAAAGGTTTGTAATGATCGGATGCTACCTCGGTGCCGCGTCGTTTTTCAGGCTTGTGTCTGTCAGTTCAAGCCTGCCGTTGCCCCTATGGGGCTATCAATACACTTTCTCTTCATTTCTATTCGTTCTGGCAATACATTACCGTCCATTCCTAGAGCTTTCGCGTGGAGGCTCGGGAAATTATGCTGCTTCTGATATGCCTCCTCGATATTAAATACAGAGCAACAATCCATGTTTTTGCTAGTCAAAGGAATTTAATAAAGCAAAATAACAAACCCTCAATACAACATTATAACACGATAAAATGACAAATTATGTCACTCAAAATTGAGCAAAACTAATTACACCTGCCCCATTTTTCTTGTTTCTCCTGTACTGAAGCGACAAAACTTCATAGTGCTATGAATTAGAAGAAAATTAGTAATCTCCATTTAATTTAACTACATTTTAGCTTATCTTCAAACTAGATGCGTATTTCGTCTACAATGTGCAGACTTCTTCAGTGTCTCGTACTAGTCGAGTTATTAGTACGAGACACTGAAGAGTCTGCATGCTAGACGAAATACGTATCTGTGAAGATAAGCAAAATTAGTTAGATGGAGATTACTATTTTTCTTCTAATTTATAGTTACAGAGTATTCCGCCTAGGCAGCTCAAACCCTCTGATTCATGGTCCAGCTGAATCCAGTGAAAGCACATTTTGCTGAACTCCGGAAAACGGGATCTAACTCAGCACCAGTGTCTCGATACATTGTATGTATGGTCACGTTACATTATCAACATTGTGATTATCTGTCTCAGTCGAAATGCAGCCTAGCAGAGATTAGATGATTTCATGCCGGGAAGGAGAAGCTGCAGTCAAAGTGAAGTGCAGATTTAGAGCCGGATAACCGGACTTTGATTATAAAACTAATGTAAAATAATTTAAAACTGTAATCGCCATAAAGATAATTAAGGTACTGGAAATTCTAGATAGATTTAGATGATAAGGTATCAAAACATGTTCCTACTTTCATTGGCAGGTATTTTATTTTCTTTAAATGTAAAAATCGAAATCGTGGTTTAAGTTATAATTTTGTCTCTAGCATTACCCTATGCAAATGGGTCACCTAATGACAAAATTTAAAATTAAAGTCATGCATTTTCGAGGCTAGGCCTACCATATATTGCGTATCCAGGCACTTCACTTAACACACAGTATAGGAAATTGCTGAATTATCAAATGTTACCCGGATGTTGACCGGAAGACAGCTGGCATAGCCACCCCGAAATATAAATTGTTCTCACATTGCTGCATTTTATGAGCGATAATTTTGAAAAAATCGTAGCACCCAGAACGAGACCGTAATTTACCCATTTTATCGGAATTTCAGTGGCCATATCTTGTGGTAATGACCCAATATGTTAATTTAGATAATATTTGAAATCAACGATAAGTACATGGAAACACCCAACATAACTGTAAAACTATTTTTGACGCCTTTATGGGATGGAGATCACTGTGGTTGAAACCACGAGACCTCACAAATGAAATTTATTGGCAAACAAATTCTTAAGTGAATTCAACCTTATATCTCTGAAATTCTCTCAAACAAAGAAACGGCAATTTGAGCAGAGCAATTCTCAGTATGCCGGAAACAACGCTTGATCCTAGGGTATGCAGAAAATGACATGCTGACGAGATACAGCTTCGTTCTTACATAGAAAATAATACCGATCTACGAACAAACCTGTTTATTTACAGAAATAACACATTAACAAACGAAATATTTTAATAAAATTTATTCCGATAAAATATAAACGCGTCTATTCTATTAGATTCTCATTAGTACTAGTGCATGAAGCATCTGCCATCAGATTTCCTCAGATACGCTTTCGCCGTAACGAACCCCATCTTCTCTTGAATCCTCATCTATATTGCTTTTCTTATTTTCGAGAGATTCCGCTTGAGCCAGATTCTTCTCTATTGGGCAGAGTCAGACAGTTCGTGAATTAGCTGTTTTAGAATGTGACACATCTTACCAGGGTGAATTTCGCATAGTGAAGAGGCCGTCAATAAAACTGGCCTGGAGAGTCGTGACTGCTGATGGCTGTATCGCTGACTAGACATTCTCGTACGTATCGCTGACCCGACAGAGAACTGATCTTCTGGGTGGCCACAGCCGTCAAATGCACCTTCTTTGTTCGGAAATGCTCAGTAGCATTCGATGATTGATATTTGAGGCCTTCGAGGATATTTATCGTCCATTATGATGCAAGGAAAACACAGCGAAATGTTGCTTGTCGTTAGTCGCATCTTTGGCCAGCGATCTGCCTCCTGTTTCCTTTTGTACGTAATGATTTGATTTCGGGCTTGCAGGCGTCTTTACGCAGAGGTGGTAATGGCTGGCGCCTTCTTGTCATTTATCGAAGGCATGCTTTTCGATTTGTTCCAGCCTGCTGATCCGCAGTCGCTAGTCGAAATGATTTGCCAAACCTGTCGATAAATTTTAGTTTCTTAATATAAAACGTCAATTCGAGATTTTGCTTTCGTAATGCGCTCTTGCTTACAAAGATGTGCAGAATAACAGTCTTTCAGCTGTCGCGTTTCAGCGAGCAAATATAATGATTAAAGTATACGCTGAAAAAGTGTCGAAACAACGTGACAGGTACGGATTCTCGAGATTTTTGTAACAATATTTGGAAGATGGTATGTAATATATCTGTCATTTGTAGATATGTTCACAAGTATATTACATCATCAACTATTTAAGTCAATGAAGGAAAAGGCTTTGGTATTATCTTTCTTGGTCTCCGTTATTTGTATACAGAAGGATACCATTCTTTTCGACAAATTAATGACATCGAAACCATACAGATGATGCTGCAGTTTATAATTTCACTAATCAGGAGAATGGTCTATCTCAGTTTTTCAATGTGATAAACACAGTCTTCAGCAGGTGTGTGCAGGACTGTACCAACAAGTCTATATCATTAGTTCAGTGATGAGATTTTGCCGCTGGGGCGTTTTGCACTCGTGTTTATATATGAGTGCTGGGACCCTTTGATAGGATAAGGGTAATTGGTTTCATCTGTAGTCGAGAGCCTCACTAGTTAGGACGGTCTTCAGTAAACTTGTCAGGGGTCAAGCCTACCTATAGATGGTCCACAAGATCGGAACCGGTAATTGCGGCTTCATTGGGCATATAATCTCAGTTGTGATTGGTATATCGTAGGCCTTACTAATGAAGGTGCTTTCTTGAGTAGGCTTTACTAGAGCAATGCCCGGAATGGTAGACACATTCTTTCTGAATTCTCTCACTGCAGAGCATCGAATATTCCATATGATGTTTCAGTTTGATTATCTTTGTAATGTCGGAAACACAGATAGGGCCTTTCATTAAGAAGGGCTAATGATTGTAACCCTTCCGTGTGGTCATTTATTCAGATTCCCTGCTCTGCGGTATACGAACTTTCAGTTTTATTATGCTACATTTTGAGCGTTTTCTCATTGCGCGCAATGCATCTCAACAAACTGTAAATAATCAATCACTGAAATGGTCACATAAATTCAAATTCATTGCACACATGGTGCCAGTGTCTCTAGTGCTATCTAGGGACGCCCAACTGTTGGTACTTTCTTGACACAACTTATTGTAGCTCAATTCTCGTAGATGATAGTCTGTCGTCGCAATTCCTCGCCGCATGACGTTAGGAGAATGTCTGTCTTTAGATTGTTCATGCGTGGCTAGATGTGATTACCGAAAGTATTGTCACAACAATGGGCTCTCGAGTAACTGTCTGGCCTGAAAGGTATATGCACTAGCCTGAATAGACTTCTTGGCCATGCAGGAAATTGACTGACCTGAAGTTGCATTTACTGAAGACTAGTAATTGAACTGCAGCAGGAAACCAGTACCTTTTTCCCAAGCGCTGGAACTCATGATAATACAATGATGCAATTACAATTAAACAGATTAAAATGACAAGTGACGATTTCAACCTTTTAACGGTTTTGCTAAGTGTACGGGGTGCGAAAATAATCAATGTGACATCTTGGAATGAGCGAGAAGAAGTGATCACCAGTCTGTTGCTCCCGAAGCCGAAAATATCAATGTGGGGTGTCGCTGGCAATATTAAACTGCATAAAGTCACCTGCAAGATGGTCTACAACGTATTCCATGAACCAGCTGCAAATGGAAGCCAAACATGATCAAATCGGTCGTGCGAAAATATATCAACCCATTGCATTCCATGGAAAATTGTATTTCGAATCAATGCGGGCGTCATCAGAAGACGCATCATCTTCCCGAAATTGGAAACGCCAGCCGTGCAGTTCAGATCAGGAGCAGGAGCTCGTTCCAGAACCGCTGTTGAAGAGGAGAGCATGATAATCCTGTTCTCCGACGAGCTTTCGGCAATCGGTAATGAAGCCCGCGGATCGGTTCATTTCTGAAATGGAGACGATCGGAAAGTGAAATTCTGGAATTTTAGGCCAAGGCTTGTCCGAGCAGTGTCGTGATGTTTGGCTAGATGAATGCCGCCTTGTGCCGCCTGTTTCATTGATGCTGGAATTCAAATGCCAGAGAGTGTATATCGAAGCAATTTTAAGGGACCAAGTGCTTTCCTGGATGTAGCTTCTTCGAAGGACAAGGCGATTCTACGGGATGGAGCATCGTGTCACATTTATCGAATTGGCATCGTTGAACGATGGTGCGTCCCTAGCTGTCAGATCTTCAATCCGTTAGTTATTCGATTTGGGCATGACGCGAGCTGCAAAATCACGCACAATTAATGTCAGCCATAGCCTGCCTGGCAGTCCTGCGTCAGGCATGCTCTGGCTTCAGCTCGCTCAGGATGTTCATGTGCGAATAAGTTTGTTTAAGACAACTGCGCTCGAAATGTTGATGTGTGCTTGATTTGGTTGAAATCAAATCCCCTCCGCCCATCTGATGATTCATGTTAAGAGCCTAAAGCCATTTGTAAACAGTGACTTTAAATGCCGATTTCTCTTGAACAATCACTCTCGAGAAGGAATAAGCATTTGGTAAATTTTGGATTTCTACCAGATAGGCAGCTGAATATGAGCCAGGATTCTCGTGATTCGTAGTCAATGTTTAAAGTCATTGTTTATGTGGCTGACCTGTCATGATTGCCTCGTAGCCAATTTTCTGCCGCAATGCTGTGTAAATTGGTTCACTACGGGAAGCATTTTGTAGTCAGCTTATCATACGTTTCATCATTCTCATGTCCTCGTCGTACGATAACGAGTTCGGGTTACCTCACACAACTTGCTTATTGCTTCTTAAGGTCTTGGGAGAGCTAAATCTCGACTACTTGATCATCAATTCCGCATTTTATGACTCTAATCGATCTCTCCTTCCTTTCATACAGACTGCTGCCAATTTTTGGAATCGGGATTTAGATGGACTAGGGTCTTCAGGTAGATGCAACTGACGTGTTGTGTGTGCAGGTACGAACCCATCATGAACACTGCACTGAATAGATATTACGCTGCAGGAGAGCACTTGTAATTGATATTTTCAATGCCAAGTAAGTGACAAGCCAGTCTTTATTATGTAACGAAGACATTTCTGGAACATTGATTTCTTGGCACTGTGAATGCAATTTCGTCTTTGAAAAGGCAGACTGAATGACGTAGTTTTGCCGCTGGCCTTTTATTGCCGTATTCCTTTCGTTTGATTTCGGGCGAAGCTTGTTGCGTTTCGCTCAGTGCCTCTGCGTTCTGTTTTCTGTTTCTTTATGTGACTGCTTTTTCCAACTGACGAATTTGGATTCATACATCATGTTTCATTTCAGTGTACGCTGACTACCAAGATCATTCACTTTGTCGTCATTAGCTAATCATGATACATTTAAAAAGGAAGCTCAGTGATGCCTTTAACGAGCAGATTTCTTTTCTGTCAGTTGTCATTGAAGAGTATAAAAGTAATTTAATTAATTATCAGTATGTTTCTGGCCAATTAAGTGACTGTTCTCTTTGTAGAGACAAAGTAAAAAACTATTGTAATAAAATCAATTAATCAAATATAGTGCGTGTGTGTGAAAACGGAATGTGATTTGCAATTTCTGGTTGGGGCTTTGGACGTGATGATGAACATTTTTCCTGTTATGTAATTACTTTCTGAGCAGGAGGAAGAATGACCGGTTGTATGGTGACCTTGTAACACATAAACATGGTCTTTCCTGTAGTCTGATCCACGAGCGATGTAATGGCGCTATCACTATGAACCATAAGACTTGCGGCAAATTGACATTAAATCAATCTATAACATTGTACGGAATCTAAGCAATTGTTAATGCATACGAATTTTCTATATTATGTTTGAATGGAATATTTATGTGGAAACGGCCTGATATTTATTAATTCAATACTACTAATCATATTTTACTCTCGAGCCAGCGCAGAAATTGAAACGTATCTTTAATTCTAGATATGCAGGAATAAATATGGTTGTAAAACGTTAGGAGATTGTAACATGTCTGTTGAATTTCTGTTTGCACTGATTATGATTTGATCGAAATGGGATGAATGGAAATGGCTTGCCGTATTCGTTACTGCAATCAGAATCTTATGCGTTACTGCTCGCCTTACGTTCTTGTATTTTCAGGCATTTTCTCTTTCAGAGGCAGTAATATAGCTTTCCTTAGCCATTAGACTGGGACTGGGGTCTTGCTCGAGTCTACGTGAAGATAAATTGTAATCCTTAACATTCTTAGATATGTATTGACCCTGTTTGTTCTGTGCCTTAGGCAGAGCATTCTGTCTGGCATGACATTCATTTCACTCACTGATATCTACTGAAGTGGGATTTCAGCGTGATGTAAGGAGATACCAGAGTCACTCCTATCAGCACAACGGATGTATGGACTTGGCCAGATGCCTTCGTGAAGATTATTGCGTGAGATGTGCATGCAATGCTGTACAGGTATTCCTCATCCGTAGCTCAATCCACAGTGTACTGAAACGACGTAACAATGCTGGCCGGTAATCCTGTGACTATTGAATATCCTGCCCTTGAGTGTGATCACCGCCATTATTGAGATGTGTATAGACATATTCTGATGTATCACATGTTGACTATTTTATTTTATGCCGCGTCATAACATTGTCTGTCTTCTGGTGTATCAACAGACATCCTGTCTGGAAATGGAATTGTGTGCTGTCTGAAGAATAGTGTGATCCTCTTGACTTCTGTGAATTCCACATAATCTAGCTAGACAAACATATATTAATGCAATGTATTGAGCCAACCGACATTTATGAAATACATTTAGATCACTGAATTAAGTGGAAAGGAGCAGCCATTCTTTATTTGTTATTTCTCATTTCAAGTTATAACATTATAACAATGACTATACAAACAATCTTATAACCTTCTTTACCGATAATATTTCAATAGATAGGGACTAGGCGTGATGAAACGCTGCCGAAAATTGAATCACAATAGCTGAGCGAATTAGGCTGCGCTATGTCACGAGCAGTGTAAACGACTTGGTAGTATTGAACAAGAATAAAGAGGCAATGAACAGACAAGTTAGCAGAGCGATTCCACAACAAGGAACTATAGAATTGGCTGAATAACGCAGACAGAACGAGATAAAACAGACAAGTAATCAGGCATCAAAGAAGTTGGTAAATATCAAACATTCAAATATATAAAGATGGAAATATCAACTATGACTGGAAAACGAATGCCACCTCTAACATTTCTAGCATGAAAACGCAATTTTGAAGCTTCTCTCTCATAAGTCCCATCAGTAAACCATTAAAGTATATATATTGAACTACTCAGACATGACTATGGTAATTCAAATATCTCGATTTTGACAGGAAAACTACTCAAACCAGACTTTACAGCACATAAATGACATTCTAAACTGCAGAAAACTGAAAGAAACGCTGACAAACTAAACAACAAAGACGAACGACACCATACAAACGTGAACTGGAGAGGTAGTAAAATTGAAATGTAACACACGAGGCAGTGTCAACAGCATCTCCTATGGTTGACATGTGCATATGATGGCTCTTTCAGAAGGACAAGTAACACAAGCTGGGAGCAGCAAGTGGCTTCTTATTTTGGTTAGAAAACTCTTCGGAAAACTTTCATAGCACATAAAATGCCACATGTATCGCGATCCTGCTGAAAGACTCCGTGTCAAACTTGTAAACGCTGAAATAACAAAGACGACGAAAAGACAACGGGTATCTCAAACGTATCCTTCGAATCATTTGCAGCGAAAATCAACTCTTGAACGATATGCTCCGTACGCTGTAAATGATTGAAAGATTTACAACGATGTAAGACACAATTAAAGGTTTCTACTCTATTCAGAGTCTCGCCAGTAAAACCTTAAAAAGAATAAGATAGGTTCAGATAATATTAATATCCAAATCTAGTACAGATATGGACATTAGTCCCAATCTCAAAATTTGCAATATTTTCAGAGATGTCGGAATAAAATCATATTATAAATAATGGCCAATTGGCTTATAATATCAATAACTAGTAAATCAGTTGTTTTTACGGATACTGGCTTTTAAACATTAGTACTTCATTCAGGCATAAAGGCGCAATTAATATTGCCAGAGCTGGACGGACGTAATGCCCTGCAGTTATACGACCACTATCGTGATGTCGCGCAGTGACATTATTAACGAAGGACTAATAGTATGAAACGTGAGACCAATCCTGATACGCCGTCTAAACGGGAGAAATATACGGAACGATGACAATTACGAACGAAGTCATTTGTGAAAATATCGCCGTATTCATACCCTGCATACGCTAACATATCATTTTCTCTTCTTTATGCTGCTAACTCTATGTTGGCGGTTTAATATGGCTTCCAGTAATTTGTGAAGTTCAGGCACCGGACATCTGATAAGTAACCGATAATCTTGACAATCGTGACAAAGTTATACAGCCATGACCTACATGCAGTTTTGTAAAGGAAGGATGGAACTTTGAGATGAGAGTATCATCAGTCAGTTATAAGAATCAAACGAAATCAAATAACACGGACATTTTATTAACAACATACATGTTTGCGATGGAACTATAAACACGTTGACCGTTTCAGTGACCTAGTACAACAGCATGGCGCAGCTCATCATTCAAGAGCTCTGCAAGCCCCTTGCTCTAACCTAATCCTTATCCTCTCCCGCCAGTATTCGAAAGTGGATCCGCATAGACCTGGTTCGCCACTACCCTTCCTAACTTCTCGGCACGGATTGACTTACGCTCCCATTGACCCCGCCAAACGCTGCCACCTCAAAGATAGAAGATGATTCTACGACTGCGAATAATATATGTTCTGAACGCCTGAAGAACCTGTGAGTGAAATTCGTAATGAGAGAGACATATTTAACATCTGTTTACTACGCTGACATGCTTCACTGATCTCTGCCGATCTAACGTCCCATTAGAACGGCGCCTGCTGATCAAGGCTAATAAAGGCTGCTGGTAAAACTAAGGCAAGTTTGAAGCTAGATAAGGCCTTCAGCGGTACAACGCTCAGTCTATTGATTTTCGGCTTGGTTTTGGCAGATAATTGCTCCTTCCAATCGACCAATGTCGTCTCTTTTCTAATGCAGGCTCTTTTAAACATATAACTTTCATTACACATTGCTACGTAGTCCTACATCACCATGCGTATAATCCCATTGGGCTGTCCTGGTAGTTTTTCAACTAAATTGATCTTATGTCGTTTTCGGTTTTAAACCTGGGTCAGGTCTGGCTCATTTCGTTTTCGGTTATTGCCAGTGCGGAACTTGGTTCGCCCTAGGTCCGCCTACCAGCTGTCAAAACTGTGTTTATTCAATCAGGTCGGATCTGGATCCGCTCTGGATCCGACCCTACATCGATGAAGTTCGCTCTCAATTTTTTCGAGTCCAACCTGGATTCACCAATATACACAAACATGAACTGTCAAATGAAATGTTTGGTATTGGCAAGAGGCAAGACAGCGCCTCATCACGAGCAATTTCAGAGTTGCTTTTGACGTACCTCGAGTAACTCACGTTGCTCGGCAAGCGATCACTGTCATTTGTTTTCAATCTGTTTTTGCATAACAGCTGTCAAACAAACCGCTCTTTAGTATATGAGGTCTTGTGTGTGCACAATTGTACACAAGTAATTTCTTTGCTTTGTCCTATTTTTATTTTCTCTATGTAACTCTGATTTTGACATTACCTATTCTCCGCTAAACCTACGTGTCTGTATATGTAATTTGATATCGTTTTACTACTAATAGTGGTTCGTCTATCTTTTCGAACCAAAAATCTTGTCAATATCTCCTATTAAATTAAACTGTGAATAAACCCCACCAAACCGCCAAACGGTCCAGACTATGAACTGGTGACTATGAACAAGGCTCAGACGAGAGGCAGACGAGCCAGACCGCTGCACTCCAACCCAACCTTCAAGTTTCTTAGAATTGATGTTTAGCAAATTAACAAACTATACATACTATTATCAAACCTTAAAATTGGACTCAGTAAAGCTACCGCATCACTTACCACATATATATCTCTTAGAATCCTCATTGTCGTGGAATAGAGCTTGCCGTTGTTTCACCTTCAGCGGAATATTCAAAATCTTTTCAAACAAATTAGAAGTCAAACTTTTGAAACCCTGGCAACCGATACGTGACGATGAGGATTGATTCAATTTTGAGCTATATTGAGTTGCTCGCTTGAGTTACCGGTGCATCGAACCAACTCGGGTACACTCTAGTGTGCTGGTGAATCCAGGTTGGACCTCGAAAAAGTTGAGAGCGTGCCTCATCGATGTTGGTCGGATCAGAGCGGATCAGATCCGACCCGATTGAGTAAAAAACGTTTTGACAGCTGGTAGAGGTGGACCTAAGGTGAACCCAGTTCCACATTGGCAACAACTGAAACGACATCAGTTCTTTGTACTGTTTTCTTTTCGAATAATGCACAATCTTATTTTTTTCTTGAATATACTATTGCTTACATACACAGTAACTTTATAAATGGTATAAATCAATTTTGTTGCAGAAAACAACGAGTATATTAGTGAATTAAACGAACGAACTTTAGTTTCCAGTGTGAAATCATCCTCGCAAATCGCTCCATTTAGTAAAACAAACATAATACTTACCAAAATAACTAGTTTATTTCTCAACGAACAGAACAGTTACATCAGTCTGTAATTAGAGACAAGAAAACAAAATCAGCAAGTCTATCATAAAATTGTATTCCAACCCGTCAAACCAAGCTAACCTCTTAATCGAAAACCAACTTCCTTCTACACGCCTCTCATGTTCCTTCATTATCGGTCCGTAAATAAGTTAATTTGCAAAAAAAGCTTATTACTTCGCTGTCTCACCAATCAGCTATATGTTATAACTAAAAGCTGTATCGTACAACACAACACAGCCCCCCTCATCCACGCGTCGACCGACACAAGATATTGCCTTAATTTGACACCTTGCTTCTGCTCGCGGTCGCATGAAGGTAGCTTCCGCCCGAGTAGCGGCAGGCAGCATCACCCCGGAGGATCCTGCTGGGAGCCCATTCACATTATCGTCGTCACCTCCACCGTCGCCACCACCTCCACAGCATCCAGGACCCAACGACTTGGGAAAATGAAAACATTCCGCCACCGGTGCCAGGAACTGCGGGGAGAAGGAAGATCTGATCCGGGCACTCGTAAAATTTAACGGGCAAAGTCATTAATGCGAGTTTGCTTTTCGGAGTGGGCCACTACGCGGTTTGCCGAGAGCTTTGCGAGTGCGTAAATTTCATTCATGGAGATGGCAAATATTGACGGTTGACACTGACCTGGCTGTCTCCTACGGTGATGATGGGTCGGAAGCTTTAACGCTGTCACTATTAGAATCTATGAATGTTTACTTTTGAGGATTACTATGAAAACGAAGGTGTGAGTTGGACTGGTTTGGAATTTTGCTGAAAACGCTGTTGAAAAGCTGATTAAGAGTCTGTTTCAATTTTTTGGTTGTGGAGTTCCGGTGGTCGTTTTAAGATCATTTTTCAAGATAATACATCGACACTTTGGTCACGTAACGTGGATTTGTGAGATGTGGATAGTCGATTCGGTTTTTTATTCAAGAGGAACGAAGATCCGAGAATAAAAAACACTGGATCAGAGATGGATGTTCTTGATCGTTCGAAAACCTTGTTTGCAGTGATTTCCGCAAAATATTCAACCACTTAACCTGAAGTACTGGGGTGCGGCAGGAAAAAAAACTTTGAAACCACAAACTATTTTTTTTTATTCCCAGATCTAACAAGGAAAGGAATAAAGTTCACTTGTAGGATGGCCCAGAAAAGCCATCATACTTACAAAGTTGATCTCACAATGGAGTTGTCACAAAAACAAAGGTGGGATTCACAGCAAAACAAATCCACCAAATCGTGGCATTTACTTTTCATTTGAAAGATACATGTTATAGAAATAAACCATCTTAATTCGATTCAAATCTCTCACCCTTTTCCTTGAAAACTATGCGCAAACGTTTTGTAAACCCATCGCAACTGGCATGCCGATTTTCTCCCAAATATCAACCAAATATTTCTTGAATCGATCTAAAGTAAGCCCTTTCGTAGGGCCTATATGTTGAAGCATATATCTCCAAGCAAAGCAGTCAAGTGGGTTGAGATCCCGTGAAGATGCAGGCCATTCTTCGCTTGTGATGGAATCGGGAAAATTGTCCTATCGGAAACAATATGGTGTATTTCCATACAGCGTTAAAGCATGAGGAAGCAGTTGGTAGTACAAAATCTCCTCGATGTAATATTCAGTGTTGATTTTTACGTTAGGTTCTATGAAAACAAGAGGAACCTTTCCTTTTCGTGAAACGGCGCCTCATACCTGTGGCGTCCCACCATTCAAGCCTCAACAGAGGACCCACTTTACCGCATCCACAGCCATTCCAGGCCACCACACACGTTCTCGTACAATAGTCTTCATTTTTGCTGCGCTAGGATGGCCATCGTGTGCCAAGTCCAAAGTTTTGTTTCGCAATTTGGCTGGAATTATAGCGCACCCGTTTTTTACAAGGGATTCGTATCGCCTCAAGCTGTTCGGCCACTGATCATTCTCCAAGGCCATTACAACCTTTTGCAGTTCGTCGTCTTCCGCGGTTACTCTACGAATGTCTTGCTCTGTCAGAAATCCCACCGCGTTTACTTCTAATGTTGCAATTTCCCAAGGACTTTTCTTTTCATTGAAAGGCTAATCCGTGCCGACTTATAATCTCGATGATGGGTTAGCGATATTATCCCGTACTCTGACGTATTCCACATCGTAATCATAAGGACTTACTCTCAAGGCCCAGCCATCGGCCCTGTTGAGTGCTCGCTTTGAAATCTCACGCAATCTATTCAGAATGAATACAATACCTTTTGCATCTGTGCGCAGCGTGAAATGCCTTCCGAGGAGGAAATACCAAAAATGCTCAACAGCCCAAACTGCGCTGAGTGCTTCTCGCTGGTTCTGCGAGTATCTTTCTCCGTAGATGTTAATGCTTTGGATGCGAAGCTGATTATCCGAGGAGCATGGTTCACGTCTTCTCGAACGAGAACTGCACCTAAAGCTTGTGGAAAAGCGTCCGTGGATAAAATGGTTTTATGTTTTTCGGAGAAGTATCCCAGGGTCGTTGTACAGTGCAAAATGTGATCTTTCATTTTATCAAATGCGTTCTCTTGATCTGGCCCCCAAGACCATGCTTTTGCAGTTGCAATGGAGCACCAATGTTGGCAAAATTGTTGGCATGTGGGCTAATGAACAATGCAAGTCCCAAAAAGCTCCGGAGTTCCGAAACCGTAGCTTGTTGTCTGAATTTCCTAAGATCTTTAATTTTCGTCTCATCAATATGGAATCCGTCTGCATCTTATTCGTGACCGAGAAATTGGATCCGGGTTTTTTTCGTATTCACATTTAGACTCGTTTAATGAAAGACAATTACTACGAAAGATATAGAGAACTTGTGCTGTGGTGAATCGAAGTTGTTCTAATGTTTCAGCCTTCTCTTCGCTGTATACAATTATGTTTTCAATATTTTCCAAACGGCACATTTCTCGTTGGAAAATTTCTGGTGCACAATTGACACCAAACATCAGCCTCGTGAATCGGTACATGTCGTTTTCAGCTAGAAACGTGGTCAAATCCACGAGATTCGTTGGAGAAGTTCGAGGTGGTAATATGCATTGCTTAGATCCAGCTTGGAGAAAAACTTGGCTCCGTGCAATTTCACCCTCATCTCCTCCAACAAAGGAAGTCGGAAATACTCTCGTATGATCGCTTTATTCGGTCCTCGTATGTTTACGACCAACCTGAAGTTGTTTTTCCCTTAGCCACCGCTGACATTCCACTTATCCACTCGGGTGCAGTTGTCACCTTTTTTATAATGCCTTTTGCCTCCATCTCATCTAAACGATGCTTCGCCGCCTTTCGGAATGCGGCTGGAACGTAAAAATAGGCATTACGCTCGGCAGGGATAGACCTGTCAATACGGAACTTTACTTTCACTCCAGGAATTTTTGGAAAAATTTCACTCGCCTTTGCACTTTCACAGAGGTTTACCGACAAACCCACTTCTAGTTTTAGTTGACAGGCTGTTGATCTCCCTAACAACGATCGACGTCCATCTTCTACTACAAGAAATTCCGCTTTAACAATCGGTTTAGAAACTTCGATAACCTCTACAGAAGCACCAAATGAACATGTGACCTCTAATGGTTTATCTGTCCCGTAAGCTTTCAATTCGTTTCCCATCAGATTTCTAATTGGCACGAGTTCTGCAAACCTCTGATGATATTCTTGTTTCAAAATCTACCTGTCACATCCACCAATTATGTTTACATCTGCCCCAGAATCTATGAGAAAGCAGATAGCACTTGACGAACCCAACCGACAATTCACCAGAACGTCAGCAAGGGACAGCGAACGTGTATTCTGTAAGGAGTAATGAGTGTTTGAAGGAAACGCAGTTATGGTGTCAGTATTTATTTCTCTACGTATAGGTACTACTAATCCAAACTCATACTTTGTCTTGATTCTCGTCGTCGGTCCCGCCTGATGGTACGTTATCCTCTCATCCTTAGAATGAACATTCCGGATACTATTATGACGACAAGTTGTAACAAAAATGACCTATCTTGCCACATCCAAAACATTTCCTGTTTCTGGCCGGGCATACGTTTTATGTATGTGCTGAACTATCACATCTCCAGCAACGAAAACGACGGCCTTGTTCAGTTGGTTAATAGGTAGCATTACTCATACGGTTCCGAGGATATAAAGAATCTCCTTCAACAACAAAATTGAACAATTGGTCAAAAGAGTGGCTATCTAACATGAGGATGACCCAATGGCGGAAAGGGGTCGCGAAGAGAACAACGAATAAAGAAAGTAGTCCCGGAAAAGCAGCGGGGCTGCCTAAGATGTGGGGGACTGAACAGTTGTTTGGACCTTGTTGAGTTTCCGAAAGCAACGCTGTCAATGCGAGTTACTCCACTATACGGGTAAAAATCCAAGCCTCCACCAACCGGTGACTCGTTACGTCTTCCGGCTGAAAAGGCACCCTGTTAGACATCCAGTCAAAAAGCAAAGAATCATACCAATGTAATCGCCCAAGGAGGGAGCCCCTACCAGAGCTGGTCCTGGGACGAGTGACAAAGCGAGCGACCAGTGGCTGGGAAAGATGAGGTACAAGAGTGGTCCTTCTGTCATCGGGCCTTTTTTTTTTTCCTCTGTTCGGGACATAAACCACTGAGACCAGTAATTTGATCTATTGTAGTATATCCCGTGTCCTTTGTTTAGTGCATGTCGATTTACCTCATCACTATTGAGAAATGATGAGGTATTCGGTGTTGTTACAGTTGTCATTGTTTGTTTTGTTGGCAATCAATCAAATTTTATTGAAAGTTTCCGCTATTTAAACCCTTTGAGGAGTGAGAGCACTCTTCAAAGGCGCGCCCCTTTATCAGTCAAAATCAGATTCATTACAAAGAAAACAAACTATGACTCCGATACTGACCATGCATCAGAACCCTAGTAATAACCAATTCAAACTATAGAACATCAAATAGACAATGAGAATTCACATAAATGAAGACTAACCATGTTTTACTTATTCTAAGCTCATCCTCGCACAATTGCAAACGAGTATTGTCACTTTTCATAAGACATAAAATGTAATAAGGACTAAAATATGTTCCTTTGACTACAAACATATTTGTTGTTCCCTAGTTTGCATTAATTCGGACTAGGGTTCGGTGGTAGATCTGATACCCCGTAACGCACCACGAAAAGGTGATCTACCAGCGTTACGGGTCCTAACTCGTAGCTCATACGAATAATAGAACAGGCAGCAACAGAGAACACCAAGGCAATGCTGCACCAGCTAATGATGTTGCGGCTGCCAAAGGAAACGGATCATGTGGATCAACCAGCTTATTTTTTGGAAGGTATGGAAAATCTAAAAACACACACCTTAAAAACTTAGGGTGCCTCAACTCATAACAAACCACCCGGGCCCGCCCAGGAACCACCTTTCGGTATTACTAAGGGGAAGTGGCTTTTGTGCTGTTAAGCACCCTCTGTGTCTAACTACTTAGGACTTTAGTAGTTAGGTGGTCCCTGTTAACTGACGTTGGTCGTTCCGCCATTTTAGTTAGAGATCAAGGACAATCTAAGAGGCTACTATGCACACGTTGGCACATCCTCGGAACGAGATTTTCCGGAATCTTGCCGTGACCGCTTATGGCTATCATACCGGATCTCGCACCGTCGAAGTGAGGACACGCGTTGAACACATGTTCCACGTTGTCCTAAACGCCCGAGCTTATCTAGGTAGCTCTTAGTACTCAAAACAGAGGTCCAAGCCAGCCCATCGAACCTTAGTATCACGCTAAGGTCTAGTTTTTATATTCCATGCGTGGCGATATTATATTTTTGCATGAAGTTTTTTTTTTAAATGACTCTCATATTTATAATCTGTTTTTGTCGTTTGGCAGTGCTTTTAACTTTTTTAAAACAAGCTGTGTTGCTTGGGTCTGGAAATAGCTTCTCAGAAACTTTTACAGGTACCCAGGAACCTGGAGGAGTTGGGTGGTGATAGCCACCTAACTGGCGCAATTGGTCTGGTTCCTCACGTCAAGGGTGACCACTGCACAGTAGCGCATTCTTCGCCTCTTGCACTGGATTGCCACTTCAGGCATCTTGGTGATGGACAGAATGGCATCCACCATAGACTTGCCTTTACAGAAGCCAAACTGGTTGCTCAGCAGACCGACCGCCTGCTCCATCCGTGTACTTTGTCAGTCTGTTGAGGATTACCCTCTCGAGTACCTATCCCACTGTATACAGCAAACCTGGTGGCGTCCCTGTCTTCGGTAGCAATACAAGGGTCTGGATTTTTCAGGCATCCGGAAAGACGCTCTCCTCCAGACATCTTTGCATCGCCAGCCTAAACATTTCGGGAACCAACAAGAAAACCGTCTTGATGGCCAGGTTCGGAATACCACCACCGGTTCTGGCACTTTGTTCATCCTAAGCGACTTTGCTATCGCAATGAGTTCGTCGTTCATCACCGTCGCTTCGTCTCAAACCCCCGTTGTGCCGTTATAAATGCTCACATGGTTACGGATGGTCAGCTGGGCCATCCATCTCTCCATCGCTTCTAACTTTTGAGAACAGAGGCTCAGATAGACAGTATCCTTTGAAGAGAGCAGCTTCCCTTTCCTGTCAGCATATGACTAAGGGCCCAGCAGGGTGATCATTGCAATGGTTTTTATTTTAAAGGGTGGAACGGTAATAAATTGGTAAACATGATTAATTGCACACTGATTAGTTTATTATATGACTGATCAATTTATATTTCTTTCCGAAGTTCATACAAAACACAGGAAAATTATGTGATTAGGCTTCCGATTTTCCGAATGTGAACTTTCGGGCTTAACGTTTTACACCTTCCATCAAATTTTGTACCGCTGTTATATCAATTTTTTTATTTGATCCACTTTATTTGACGCCAATGTGCCTTGAACTGTTTTTCACTACCAACTGTTTTTTGAGTTCTTTTGAGGTTTCTCAATTGGGCGCAGTCCCGGCGAGTTTGGAGGGTCTCTCTCCTTGTGCACGATTTGCACACTATTCACGGTATACCATTCCTGATCCATTTTTCCGTAGTGACAAGAAGCGAGGGCTGCCAGAACAGCACGGAACATTTCTCAACATAATATCTTGGTTGACAAAGCCAGCTGTCACGAAAATTTCGCTTTTTATGCACAGGTACAAATCGCCTGCCAAACTAAGTACTTTTTCGGGATCTTTTACCTTTTTTTCTGCTTAAACTTATCTTAGATCTTTCCTTTTCTGGTAGCAATATAAAACTCTTGACCTGGGAGTTGCTTGAAATCAGCCTTGACGTAAGTTTCATCGTCCATTACAACGCCTTAAAACTTGGTCAACAAACTCGTGAACAACTTACGCGCTCTTGCTTTGATAGTTGTATTTTGCTTATTATCTCGATTTGGTGTCATTGTAACCATATAAAACCCGTAACGCTGGTAGATCACCTTTTCGTGGTGCGTTACGGGGTATCAGATTTACCATAGTCCGAATTAATTCAAACTAGAGAAAATATTTGTTTTGGTCGAAGGAACATATCTTAGTCCTTATTACATTTTATGTCTTATGAAAAGTGACAATACTCGTTTGCAATTGTGCGAGGATGAGCTTAGAATAAGTAAAACATGGTTAGTCTTTATTTATGTGAATTCTCATTGTCTATTTGATGTTCTATAGTTTGAGTTGGTTATGACTAGGGTTCTGATGTATGGTCAGAATCGGAGTCATAGTTTGTTTTTTTGCAATGAATCTGATTCTGACTGATAAAGGGGCGCGCCTTTGAAGAGTGCTGTCACTCCTCAAAGGGTTTAAATAGCAGAAACTTTCAATAAAAATCGATTCATTGCCAACAAAACAAATAATGACAATTGTAACAACACCGAATACTTCATCATTTCTCAATAGTGATGAGGTTACTCGACATGCACTAAACAAAGGATACGGGATATACTACAATAGATCAAATTACTGGCCGCCGTGGTTTATGTCCCGAACAGAGGAGAAAAAAAGCTTATGCATATGTTGACAGTCCAGCTCGTTTCTTTGCTCATTGCAATGTTGTGTGGGACTTTCCCAAAAAAAATTTCGATACACTCAACCAAATAATCTTTAGAATTTCATAAGGTTCAACTTATGAACAATGCTTGGAATTTCCTAAGACTTTTTTTATAGATCATTAATTTGTAAAGGCTCAATCGAAACAACTTTACAAGTTTTCATATTATTATAAGGCTGACTTATGAATGGATTTTGTTCTACACGACGTTGTTCTTGTTGATATATACTAGTGGTAGCGTCACGCGACTCATAACCTCAAAGTTCAAGATTCGAATCCAGGTTGCTTCATATTTTTGTTTTATCAACATCATTATATCTCATAAGGCAAGTGAATGAAATTTATAGTGATTTCTCATGGAAAATAATTATTATGTATTTTTTGAATATCGAAAGTTTTCATAAGATCATAAGTCTGCCAATACGGCCTAACACGGGTGAGAGCAAATGTGTGAAATAGGCGGCGCATGCTAAAAATAAACCCAACAGCGGGAGATAATTTCTCACCCGTGTTAGGCAGTATTGGGAGAGGGACAAATCGCTGGAACTAGAAAAATCAATAGGTAGTATAAGAGCCCGATCGGTTACATATCCTTTTACCAGTCAAGAGGGTATCCTCCCCTTTGCCTACTCTGCATGGGGTAGTATGACAAAGGTTTATGTGCCTGATCGGATACTACGGTTCAAATGCCCTCCGCTCGTTTTCAAACTTGTATCTTTCAATTTCCAAGCCTGCCGTTGCCCTATACGGAACTATCAATACACTTTCTCTTTATGCCTATTCGTTCTAGCAATAAATTACTGTCCACTCCTAGCGCTTCGCATGGAAATGAGAAATTGTTTGCTTCTGCAAACTTCATTAAGTCATTTAGCCAAGTCGACGTGGGAATAATTTGTATTTTGCTTATGCGCGTGAAAAATTTCGACACGCTGGTATTTTGTTGCATCGACGCCATTTTGACAATTGGTAAAAAATGGTTAAAACAAAGCCAACATTCTTTACGCATACAACTACAAAATGAGGAGTGTTCAAGTTTTATAAATACACGTTTCAAAAAACCACGTCGTATATGAGTCGACCAAGTTTTGGCCGTTCCATCCTTTACTTGTATGGTTATTTAAACCCCGAGGGGCACCACGGGGATTTCCGGATAAAAGTTCCTGGGCAAAACGCTAAGGATCTTAGCAGCAGCTATTTTATATCTGCAGGAAGGGCCATATTTTTTCGAAATCAAATTGATTTGTTTACATCTAGTGTCTTCTATGGTACATTTCCTTACAATAATTAAGCGAAGTGAAAATAGAAACATAGAGCGGAGCTCTGTTGTGGGGTTATTTGTGTTATTAGTTTGTTGCGAGGCAACTTGGTGTGGATAAATAATTGACAGCCAATTGTTTCTTCGTCGATCCGAAGTTTTGGATTATTGCTGATATTGTGACGCCCTGTCAGAAGGCATGCGAAGTACCAATGGTAAGCGTTATCCAGTTATTAACCAATCTAGTTATTAAAGGTGTGTTTACTGTTTACCGATGTGAAATGTTACACAGAGAAACCACACTTTCCAAAATTAAATAAGTCATTTTCACTCATCATGGCAGCAAAGTAAAACTAATCATAATTGAGTTATTTGCAGAGTATCCAATTTTGAGTATCTCAAAAAAAAAACTCAATACTGATTGAAGTCAACTATTTGCTTAAAGCAAAGCTACAGTAAAAATAATCCAAAATTACTCAAAAATGTGCTTTAGTGAACGTTCTATCACTAAATTAAATAAAAAAAATACAAATTCAAATAAAACAAAATGTACTTGATTTATTGGTACATTATCGGGTACATTGAAACATTCCATTGGCTATTTGATCAAATTGAGTACTTTTGATTTGTCAAGAAACGCTTCATTCGGGACATGGCCTGCCGCTGACTTAAAAAGTGATCGAGGAAAGTCCTGAAAGAAACTTCTGGACCTTTTTTCAAGAATTGACACATCACATCGAAGTTCCTTGATCATTTCGATGAAATTTGCTATTACATCCTCCAGAGAAACATCATCCTGATAAAATACTGGGTTATCACTAATATACACACTTAGACTTTTTTACAGAAATCTGTAAAGTTATACCGAATTCTCAACTTTTAACGGATTTCGGAAAAAATTACCTATATTACAGATATCTGTAAAAAATTAACCGGATTTCGGCAAAAATTACCGAAATCCGTAGAATCAGATTACTGAACAGCTGTTGAGAATTCGGTTAAAAATTACAGATTTCTGTAAAATAATCTGAGTGTGTAGTATTCTATCCCTCAAACGCGACTAGAATTCAAAAAAGCAATCAAATAAGTAAAACAATTACAATTATAGGTTAACTCTTTTGTAGCTTCCGAGTCTAGAATTGTATTCTATTGCTCCACATCACTTATAAATTCAGCGAAATCAATTTTCGATATTCATAAGATTGCATTATGATTATTTGCTTTAATAAATCAGTATGAATTTCATAAATTTATCTTATGATATATTTCATGAAAAAATAAAAATATGGAGCAAAAGGTCCAGTGACATGCCCAGTAGTATATATCAACACTTGTTATCAGAAAAGGAACGTCATATGAAACAAAATCCAATCATAAGTCATACTTATGAAATTCCAACGCATCGTCCATAAGTTGAACCTAATGAAATTCAAATGTTTATTTGCCTGAGTGTAGGCACCTAGGACGAGTTCAATTTTAAACCGAACACTAAACACGGTACGCAAAAATACCAATTTGCTTCCACCTAACAGAACAGTTTTTGATTGAATGGCGATCAAAAATTTTAAGCCAAAGCAAAGTGACAGCCCAACACTCCGATCTCGATACTTTTGAAGAAGGCGCCTCTCGCACGTATAATGAAAGTTTAGTTCTCTTAAAATACCTTGCTCTCCGTAAAATTTACTTTTTCAATTTAACTTCAAGATTGACACAAGACTACACAGTTTGAAAAAACATGAAATTTTCTACGTTGTCTAATGCACATAAAGGGAACGCAAGGTTTGACAGAATTTAATGGGATGTTTCATGTAAATTTAAGCCAGCTAACGCCTGAATCTAGCATGTAGTATGAAAGATTGCCAACATTGTTGTATGGCGCATGGAAGCTTGCAAACAATTTCGTTGTTTACACGCTAAGAAAAAAGTACCCAAAATGAGTTAAAAAACTCAACGTTGAGTTATCTCAAGTGAGGTTTCCAGTTAGATGAATTAAAAAATTGATGTAGAATTCACCCATCTAGTCAGCAATGAAAAATACACTCAAGTGTAAGTTTTTTTTTGGTATTCGATATTTTATTTCAATTTAAAACAAGTAATTGGCAGGTTTGTTTACGTCTCGAATTACATCATCGTCATTCGTTATTTGCTTAGCAAATTATATTATCAGCAGTGTTTGAAAACTTAATGAGGACCATTAACTATTGTAAACTGTTGTTTCCAAACCCTAATTGTTTAAATTTTAATTTGAAGGCCAAAACAACTCAATTTGAAGTTGAATCTACTCAATGATCCCCTTTTCTTCGCATTATGAACGGCTGAGTGTTTTCAACTTGATTTTGGTTGACAATCGTTGCATCGGTCGGCGGTGTTGACGATAGTCATATTAATATATACAAATGTTAGTCTGGTCGACTGCGGACGCATTATTTGCTCGTCGTGGCTCTCTTTGGTTACCCGGTTATGCAAATCCACGAAATGGCAGCATTGCTAGCAACGCTATTACCTATGGATCAACAACGTATTTATGTAGAAATAATGAGCTGTTTTATTGTTTTATTGTACCGATATTGACACATAATAATGATCGATTTAACTGATTTTCCGGATTAAAAATTCTGTTTGAAAAAAATTTACATTAGGTATCTATATTTACATTTTCCATTCCTTATGGTTACAAAAATTTCACCCAATAAATTGAATAATTCATCCGGTAAATTTTACCCATTGGCACTTGAAATGTTAGGACCCGAGGAAAAGATCGAAATAGGCATTAGCAATGGGTGGACGTGTTTTATGTTTTCGCTGTCATTATCTTTCGTTAATTTTTGGAAAAAATAGTGAAATTGATATGCGTTTGAACCTGAGTAAAAGTGGCGGTGTGCCGTTGAAAAGAGGACTGTGCTTTTAAGGCGTTACACCACCCGGCATTCGAGTTAGAAGACAATCCAGCAGCCAGCATTTCTTCTCAACCGAGTATAATATACTGGCAACGTAATCCAACATCCAGCCCAATATGTCGGTCTCATCGGAATTAGATGAGTAATAATCGGTATCGAACGTAGAAAACCGCATTTAAGTTTCATAGCGAGTAAGTCTGTAACGGTGCTAGAAAACTGAAAAAGAGCAGATCTACGCAAGAACTCTCGTATCACGTATGTGTATGATCAGATCGTGAAAAGACATTGCACCGCTCGTTTCCAGCACTTTCTTCAATAGATGTTAAGACAGTTATCAAATTTTACAGTTGTGAAGACGTGGTGCGCAGAGATAAGTGGGTCTATGACACATTTTTGGAGAAATGTTGAGTGAAAGTGGATAGCCCAAGGTATAGCCTTATCACGGTAACTACCTCAGCGCTACACTCGTGAAAAAAATTTGTATAAATTCAAGTCGATTTGGCTGCACATAAAATGAGCGGCCCGTTTGATTGAGGTTAGCGTCAATCCGAAGACTTCCAATAACAAGACACACAGCTCCCTCTCTGTTTCAGTCGACATGTTCGAAGCGCCCTCAACGTGTTCCAGAAACATTAAAAACGGATATGTATGTGTGAACTCATGTGAGTCATCGTCAGTGTGTGTGTTTTGTTTTGTATTTGTTTTGATAGTTAAACTTTGATGCTCTACATCAGTAGGCATTGAAACGTTTATTTCGCAGACTTTGCTTATTCCGTTGAAAATGGGACGCAAAACCTGTTGTGTACCGGGATGTTTTGCACTTCCAACGCAAGAAAGAAATCCTTCTTCCGAATAGTCGAGACCCACAGGTAATTGCAAGTTAATAACACTGGGCAAGAATTGTTGTGGTTAGCAGCATCTGTTTTCACTTGAGTCCCACTAGATATGGAGATTTTTCTGGTGCTGGTGGAGATTGGCGCTCTTCGGTTGAGGGAATGCTGCACGAAGGATACACTTTCAGGTCCACAAGGAATATTTATCGTCGAACTGATGACACAGTTACACCACTACAGCATTATGATTCGTTGCTTATAATTTTGCCAGTAGGTGTTGATTTGGTTGAGATGCTGCATTTGAATATTTCCTGGTGGCTGCTGCGTCAACCTTCAAGCAATCGGAAATTACCTTATCTGTTGGAAACAGTCGTTTACTTGAAAAGAGAGCACTTGGTTTTATAAACTCTGTTAAACTATAATACACAATAATTACTTCGATTATCCGATCCAGCAGCACACAAGGCTTGCCATTTCTTTTCCTAGAGCGTTCCTCCACCACCATCCTTGTTTAATTTCATTAACGAAAGAATAGCTCGGGGACGACCGTTTACCATCCTTTGATCCTTTTATGGGTCCAGGTAACTTCCAGGACGGTGTGTATTGGACATCACAAGCATAGTTTTTCAAATTAATATTGATTTCCTAACCACTTCTACGACTCCATCCGCAAGCACAGTACAAGTATGTTTTGATTTATGTTTTGACGTTTGTCTTGAGCGCAGAAGATTACAAATACACACACAGTAACCTTTGCTTGATCAAACACACACACATATATGTCATGTTTCTTGAAGTCGTTCGGTGGCGCTACCGTACATGAAGAATACGGTGTATATGGGAAAATTTGACACTTGTGTGTCTTGTTATTGGAAGTCTTCGGTCAATCTCTGACTCCGTAACTAATACGACAATTAGGTTGAAAGGGATGTTTGCCAAATGCTGCTACTGTGAATGCAAATTCAAATGCTTTTTGATGCCTGTCTCTCTAGATCTAGTTAAAAAAAAACCATCAGAAAAATCAGGATGTGGGTATAAAATTTAATAAAAAAAAGGTCCTCGATGTCATGGATTGTCGTAGTAAAATTTAGCCCAATATTATCCTATAGGATTCATTTTGTCCTTTCATATCCGAATGTTTGAGAGCATATGAAGTCTAATAATGCAAAACCCAGTCGTAAACCTTCGTCTTAAAATATATTGAGGACGCCAAGTTGTCGCTTTGTTTGGATTAATTAATATTACATGCGAATGAACTATATGTGTAACGCTGTGTTCACTGAAAAAATTAATTTGGAAACATTCCTTTTCTTTTCCTACATCTTGAATTTTCGAGCATGACAGTTTCGTTATGAAGTTCGTACTGTTATGCATTTTATGTACCATGAAGTAATCATCTTATAATTTGTCACGGAAGAGAGAGAATTTGAACTTGTCACCTGTCGTGACGCGTGGAACCGACTGCGTTGAAGATACGTCAGATGTTATTATAACATAAAAGGCAACGACCATTTAAATTTTAGACCTTCAAATCATTATCGACGCTTTATGATTTAGATTTTGAATGACCAAACATTCTCCAAGAAGCTGTTGTAAATGTAGAACTCGGACGTGATCTTAGGTGTGACAGTATTTATTATTTTTGGCTTCATTCTGACAATTTCTCTTTCACTACCCGTTCTTATATTTTTTGACATTCTTCTTTTTCCAGAGAGCGAGTAATGGCGCTAAACCATAAGCCATCGGAAGCTAGGACTTCAGTTAATGCTAAAGCCCCAACCGTTTGAAGTGAAATGGAGCATCACTTAACCTTCTTAGACTAGATGCTCCCAACGACCATTTTTGAATTAAATTTTTGTTCTGTACACCAAACAGGGCATTTTGTTCAACTATTCATTTCCTTTTTCCTTTGATATCTGCTGAAGACTACGTGAATCCCCCGTGTCTTCTTAAGGTAGATACCAAATTCTCCTATTCACCAACCGTTGCATGGACGTGGCCAGGTGAGCGATCGAGAAGTGTCTTCGTGGAGAATAATGCGCTAAGAAACGTTTCAGAATCTGGTTTCGTTGCATGGTGGCATGCAATGTATCAAACGAATTATTCCTCATCGTAGCTCCATCCACGAGGTGTGCAAACTTCAATGCTAATGCTCATGCTAATTGGCACTTGAAATAAGAACCCAAAATTAGGTAAATTTTACCCATTGGTATTTTAAGTGTAAGTACCCAAAATTGAGTTTTCATCTTATAAAGGGTGATACGGTCAAAATTTGGTCAAGGGAAAACGCGTGTAAATCGGTGAAATCGTTTATTTAAAAAATCAAATTAAATTTGTTTTTCAAGTTCAATTAGTATAAAATTCAGGAAAAATATTCAGTTAGGCTTCCGCTTTTCCAAATCCGAATTGCCGGGCCTTACGCTTGACCCCTGCCATCAAATTTTGTACAGCCACCTTGTCCACCTTCTTCGCCGCAGAAAGCCAGTTTGCCTTGAACTGCTGCTCGTCCTTAGCAGTTTTTTTGGTCTTCTTTAGGTTCCGCTTGACAATAGCCCAGTATTTCTCAATTGGGTGGAGCTCTGGCGTGTTGGGAGGGTTCTTGTCCTTGGGAACCACCTGCACGTTGTTGGCGGCGTACCACTCCATGGCCTTTTACCGTAATGGCAAGATGCCAAATCCGGCCAAAACAGTACGGAACAACCGTGTTTCTTCAGGAAAGGCAGCAGACGTTTATTCAAACACTCTTTCACGTAAATTTCTTGGTTGACAGTCCCGGAAGCTATGAAAATGCTGCTTTTCAAGCCACAGGTACAGATGGCTTGCCAAACCAGATATTTCTTTGCGAACTTTGACAGTTTCGTGTGCTTGAAAATATCTGCTACCTTTCCCTTCCTTTTGCCGTATAAAACTCCTGTCCCGGAAGCTGCTTGTAGTCGGCTTTGACGTAGGTTTCGTCGTCCATTACCACGCAGTCAAACTTCGTCAGCATCGTCGTGTACAGCCTCCGGGATCGCGCTTTGGCCGTCGTATTTTGTTTATCATCGCGATTTGGAGTCACTACCTTCTTGTAAGTCGATAGTCCGCTCGTTTTTTGCCTCGATGCACGGTTGTAGACGATACACCCAGCTTATTTGCGGCATCTCGGAGAGATAGGTTAGGGTTTCGCTTGAAACTACCGGCAACCTCTCTTTGTCGTCTCAGCGGCTTCCGGTTTTCGATTTCCCCCGATCCAGACTTCCTGGCTGTCGACAACCGTTCCCCAAACACTTTAATTACATTTGTAACGGTTGATTTGGCAACTTTTAGCGATTTTGCCAACTTTGCGTGCGAGTAGCTCGGATTTTCGCGATGCGCGAGCAAAATTTTGATACGCTGCTCTTCTTGCTTGGACGGCATTTTGACAACTGAAGAGTGAATTCCAAAATCAAAATAGGAGCAACATTCTACACACACACAGCTTCAAAATTAGGGGTGTTCAGGTTTTTTAAATGCAAAATTGAAAGAAATACGTCAAGTTGATATTGACCAAATTTTGACCGTATCGCCCTTTACGTAATATTAACTTAATGCACATAGCATGCGAGATGGGTGAAACAAAGCTTTATTTTGGGTACTTTTTTCTAAGCGTGTACACTTCTTTTGGCTTGAAATTGATTAAGCGGAAATTTTACGCGCAAGTTAAAATTCATTTTTTTCTGTGTACCTACATTCATAAATTTTAAATTTGTCATCTGTTAAGGTTGACGTAAATACGTTAATTCCCCTACACTAAAAAACATTTTTTTCAAATTTGGTTGATCCACAATCTCGTTTTTCGTGACAGTATAGATACAAACCAATATAGCCAGGAGAGGCAAGGAAGTGGAAAGGGGCAAGTTGTACGACATTTACACAACACAGAACACTTGAGACATGCCTGTCTCGACAATTTTACGGCTCAGGTGCCTCTGTTATGTGACTGGAGCCCAATCCCGACTCCCTGCGTTGTGTTCTTCTACTATGTCACATTGCTGACACTACTGTTCTGTTCTAGTAAATGTCCAATCCCCAGTCCCAGGCGAGTGGAAAGCGACCGAAAATAAATAAGAATCCTTTCAAGAGGATACAGATTGCGTCCACAGGGAGATTATTTTCGTCTGATACCAAATAAATGTTGCTCCACAACCTGGTGACGGCTGAACGATGAACTCTCACAGAATGGAGGCCACCCACAGTAGCACAAACGGTGCGCGTGGCTAAACACGTGATTCCTTTTCATTCAACGCCTTCCAGCCATCAGCTGGCACTACGATGTGGGACCGGCGTCAGATATTTGCATACGAAATTGCCCGGCACCATAAATCTACCAAATTATGTAAACCCTCTTTATTTTTAGCCCGGAAACGAAATTAATTTCACTGTTGTTCTGTTCCATTGTAGTAATTGGCATTGACCCTTCTCACAAGCCCCGTGGTACAAACAAAGCAGATTTCTTTCTGCCGTTGCAAAACGTCGTATGAAATTCGAAAACACCATTATATTATTCACCGTATCATTACTATCATTTGCGGGTACGCTGTTGATTTATGTCAACGCACCTTCCACCAAGCTCGAACGGCTCTTTCGAGGGTTGTCTCCTCTACCCAATTGGTTGGATCAGTTTTCAAATGGTTTCGTGGAATGCCCTCACGTGTAACAGCCGGCTGCAAGGTTCTACGCATCGCCAGCTAATCGTGGAACCACCGGCACAGGAAATTCAATACTCATCAATGTCTCCCCGTATTTATTTTCGTTGTTATTTTTGTTTGTCGAGCAACTTTTGACCAGGTGACATTTCGGGCTGAGTGAGGCAATTGAGAAAAGTTCAACGGCGCATTCCAGGAAATTGGCGAAAGGTTCGTGTAGCTTCTGACTGGTTTAGCACGCTTGAGTAGTCGGAATTAATCACTCTTCACATCGATGGCGCTGTGGTTTTGGTTTTGAGGTTTGGATTAAATCGGATCCCTTCGAAGATATTGGTTTCACTTATTCAAATCCTACAATTGTCATGCACCCCAAAGCAGTGAACAATTTGCGGTTGGTTTTCAACAATGGATTAATCAAAGTTCCATCCCAACTCTCCAATCTCAGACCCCAACGGTCCTCTTCTGAGAAACCATCAGCATAATTACGCCCATCCAGACAACTTCGTTTTTTTGTTCCTCATTCTGGTTGATCATTTCGCTTCCACTATCCCCTTCAATCCTGCGGAGGTTCACCGCATATTCGGGTCGGTTGTTACACATCTTTGCCTTTGTTCGCCTTCTCCTGAGTACCTTTGTAGGACCACGTCCCGCTGCTGCTGATGACAGGTCGAGTCCAGTTTGCAGATTTTGGTCGGTTTTTTCCTGGCCGCCGGTTTTTTTTGTTTTCCAATGATAATAACGCAGTGAAGAAGCTGAGGAGACCACAAGGCACGCACAGATTAACCGGTTCTTCGACGACGACGACGTGGGAAAAATCCCGCCGAGCAGAAGGTACACCGAATTTCCGCTACGCTTTCTGTCGAACGATCGGGTAGCAGATGTTTCATTTTTATCACGATTTGTTTAAAAGAAATACCGCTAGAGTCCTCCGTGAACTGTTGGGATGCGGCTGATGCTCTGGTTGTACAGCCCGAGAGAATTATAATTTGTAGAGGTATTAATTTTAATTACAGAGTTATTGAAATGGATGACAGCTTGCGCTCGTTCAGGTTGGGTTGGATGTCCTGGAATTTGAGACTGACACCGGTTGCGATAAATAGCAAGAAATTTTGGTCCGTCTCGTCGTAAAGAAGCGCCTGAAGATTCCCGGTGGTATATAAGTAATTAGAAAGCATTAAAAGGCAAAACTAAGTGTTCCATGGCTCAGTCTAATATGACTGTCTAAATAACGTTTTATATTGTAACGCATTCAGTAATTGTGCTGCAAACTATATTCAACTGATCAAACGCTTGCTTTGATCATGTAAATAAGACTATAGAGACAATTATAGGACCTAATGGTGGCATATAAATAATATTCATTTCATGGTTGATTCGACCAGCCTTAATAGATCCTTAACGATTAAATTTGGTACCTAACAAGGGTTCTACAGGGTGCGGCAGAAAATACTGCGAAAATGTTCAAACTTGAGTATTGGGTTTATTCGTGTAGCTAGTGACTAATTTCTGTCGAAAGTGTATTTGTTTATGTTAACTTTCAAGTGCTGCATCCAAACATTCTATTTGTTTTATTGCAAATTCGTCAAAATGTTCGCGAAAGAAGTGATCACCAGTTTGTTGCTCGCCCAGAAGAAGCCGAAAGAGATTGCCAAGATGGTAGGGTGCCATTTGGCAACAGTTTACTGCATAAAAAGTCCCTGCAGGATGGTCCTAAGCAGCGGAAGCCGGGCGTCCGCGCTTGCAGCGCATGCCAAACGTGATCAAATCGGTCCGTGCAAAATTGCTCGCAACCTGGTGCGTTCCATAAGAAAACTTGCAAAGGAAGCCAATATTTCGAAGAAATCCATGCGGAGAATCATCAAAGAAGACCTGCATGCATCTTCCAGAGCCAGAGTGAAACGCCACTTGATTACGGACCAGGTCAAGGAACTACGAGTGACTCGTTCCAAGAGATTGCTTTCCTTGTTGAAGAAGGAAAAATGATAATCCTGTTCTCCGACGAAAAGCTTTTCAGCATCGATGCTGTGGCAAACAGCCGCACGGACTGGTTCATTTCACCGCAGAAAATGGAGAACGTTCCGGAAAAAGTGAAATTCAAATATCAAACCAAACATCCGGCTGGTGTCATGATGTTTGGCTTGGTGGCGTCCAACGGTTTGAAAATGCCGCTTGTTTTCATTGATGCTGGAGTTAAAATCAATACCGAAGCGAATATCGGTATTTTAAAGGACCAAGTGCTTCCCTGGTGAAGGCCAACTTCTCCGAGGACCAAAAACGTTGTCCTACAGCAGGATCGAGCGCCGTGTCACACGTCCAATCGAACCCAACAGTTCGCAGTCAATGCCAGGAGGACTACGTCCGAAAGGCATGCTCTGGCTTCCGGCGTCGGCTCGAGGAGGTTATTAATAAAAATGGAGGACACATTGAATAAATTTGTTCAAAAGGACTTTATAAAGATAACGCATCGAAAATGTTGATATTATTGTCTGAATTAGTTGAAAATGGATTTGGAAAGAAACAAAACAAATTTTCGCATCATTTTCTACCGCACCCTGTAGTTTGGATTCAATAATAGCACGTACAAGTACGATAAACGTTAACTTTATTCGTGTCGAACTAACCAACACGGCGTACTGATGTCGAACTACCTGATCATATATCTGTGTGTATGTGTGTGTTATAAAAGTATTGCTTGAAGAGTGTGACAAGGGGTGTACATAATAGAACAGGTTCTTCTATTTTTGACATTCCGGTGACGGTGAATCTTGACGAGTTGTTGAATAAAAAGTATTAAATTTTTTGCAATCATAAACACTAAAGGGCAAAATAGATTAAATCACACTTAATTCATGGATATAACGAATGTTTACTTACAAGCCTTTCATCCAGTCGTTTTAAATCGTGTGATCCGCAACTGTAATGTACTTTAGACGCTTCCATTATATGTTACTGTGTGTAAAGGTGGCTAGCCATAGACCATTATTTCATCTTCTCAGATAGTCTCAGTTCTATTCAGTCTCGATGAAAGACAGTGAGACACATCATCTAACTTTCTTCAAAAATAAGGAGCAGATGTGTGCGTTCATTTAGAATTACCTTTGCATGGGCCTCTTTTCATTGCTCAATTTCAGACTATGAGAGAGCGGACTCTCTCTGCAAATGTAAGCGCACGAAGAAGGCGAGATTTTTGAAAGAAGGATTTAACATGATAAATTTTTCGCATAAGTACTCTCAGAGTTCTCTTCAGTTAGCAAAATAATTGAACAAGTAATTCTCTTGACGGTGGTTATATTCCATTATTTCAAATGTTTCGTTGAGATCGTGGTTCAAAGGTTTGACGTAAGTCGCGGTTTCATTCGTGTGATGTCAAGACTTACGCGAGATATTGTGAACGATCCTGCAACCGATTGGTCGTTGGCATTCGGCAAGGAATTTTATGTATAATGAAATTGTTCTACTTTTCTTAAGGCCCAAACGCAATGTGGACGGAAACGGAACGGTAATGGCAAATTTGACAGTTGTTGCAAATGCCGTTGCTATGTCCAATTGGAATCAACTTGGATCTAATCAGTTTTCTATCTGACAAGTAGGTTCAGACAGATTGGGCTCTTCCACTGCCGTCGCCGTTCCGTTTCCGTTATCACTTCGTTCGAGCCTTTAAAATTTCTTAGGTAAACAAGGTTACGTCAGGTTGCATGGCTATTTATACTTTTTCTTATTCATTTTCCTGAAATTAAAAATGGTTAAGGAATTAAAACTGGAATCTTGTCCAAGGATTTTGTTCTCATGTAATTTTAAAGGGTGAGATTGACGAAATCTCGACGTGGAAAATAAAAAATCCGGCCACATTTAAAATGCACTGGGGTTGAAATCCAGCGAAAATAAATTCGAGTTATGTGGCTACCATTAATAAAGAAATAAACTAAAAAGTGTAGTGGATAAAATGCAACTATCTATCTATGCATAAGTAATGAATTAAATATGGTAAGACAAAGGTAACCTTCAAACTTTCATATTTTCTTCATGTTTAACAAATTGGTAAATTTACTAAATGGTATTTCATAATTTTGTCAAACATAAAAGGAAATGAATGTGTCGTCCAGATACGAGCTATATCACTTGATAAAGAGTAGCTTGATATGTTCGTAAATCTAGTTTTTACTGGAAATAATGCATCTGACGTCTCATTTCAAGATTCGCTATATCAAGTGATATAGGTCGTAGTTCGAATGGAGCGTACAGATAATACGTTCACACTACAGCTTATATAACTGATGTTGCAGTATCTTGATATCAAATGACACGTACATTATTTCCAGTGAAAATAAGATGGTAGTTGCTGATATCAAGATGTATGCCTGTATCTCACGTAATATACAGTAGTGCGAACGTACTATAAAACAGATAATCAAGTGTTTTCCACAACTTGATAGACACTTTGTCAGGCGTGAGGAAGTTTAAAAACCATCTTTAACGATCAGTGTGTGCAATTAAAAATGGTTGGACATACCTGGGATTTTTGCATAAAATGGTCAAGACTGTATATATAGGCCGTGGTGTTTTTTATAAAATTTAATATATATCGTCACTAATATCACCGAAAGACATAATGGACACAACAGTTCCAAATAAACTCGTCGTCAGGAAAACATTGTTTCTTTTTATATGTACGTGACAAATC
>JASCZW010007116.1:0-73773 GCA_034211315.2 Aedes japonicus | reverse complement strand
TAAAAAATAACGACGACTGTATTGATAAACCTTAACACTATCATTTTATCTACGCCAACCATTAACGTTAATGAGCTGATGTAATTCAGAAAGACTGACAGACTGAATAGTGACTAAGTGGCCAAGAAGCTCGGATCTGGAAGCCAAAATAACTAAGAAAAATACCAATTAGCAGTGCAAAGGGTCAATAAGTATTCGTATAATTTTAAAGACGTATCGGCAGGGATCGATTTTATCTTCTCTCAGGATCAGTATCTCGTTTTGTTTCGATTGCAACTGTAACTAAATCATACATTATACATTATCATACATTACACATACACACTGCATCTTAAACATTTCCACCTGATAGATATCTGATGGCCATCCAAAGTGAAAATCGATGAATATATATCATCGCTTTAGCTAAACATGCCTTTACGATGCTTAGCGCGAGATTTATAAACTATTCACGCCAATTCAATTTTGATAAACACGAATAATGGGGTTGATCATCTTATGAAAAATAACAGAAAGGTTAATAAGGGAAACGTAAAATGCATGCGCCAACTAATTTCACACAATTCCACACCATCATCAGTATAACATTTGCCAACCACGAATGTTGAGATTTCACAAACATCTTCACCATTCCCCGTTGCATATTTATTGCAAATTTTAGAAAGAAAAAATCCGTTGAAAAAGTAACTGGAGTGCTTGGAATAGCGTGTAATATTATTTCGACACGTGTTACTTCAAGTAATAAAAAATTAGAACATACTCATGACGGTTTTGTTGTTGCTTGGACTGAGGCAACATTCGACCGTTAGAATGCAGTGAAACGAAAAGCATAAATAACACGTTTGTAGAAAGCAAACATTTGGCGGCATTCCTTATATTTATGTTTTTGAAAGCAAATGCAAACAAAATTAAGGTTCTTTACTAAAATCCCTGGTGTTAGATCATAATGGTTAAAATCTCTGGCCAAACATTGCCAATTAATGAAGGGCCCTTAATTAGAAATACCAATAACGAGTTTAAAGACATAAAACCTCTAATAAAGGTTTCCAATTAATTCCTTACTATCATCTAATATTTTTTTTACTTTTTAACGTTCCCATGAAGCATTATGAACACCATGGACGTCTTTTTCAGTTTTTCTTGAAAACTGTTCCACAAGGGTACGTTTGCACTGTATGGTATAGCTGCATGGCGATTTATTGTTGTAGCTTCCTGGAGAAAGTATCCAACTGTACGACTTACAACATGTAATATAGAACACCACTAATTGTGTCCGTTAAATTCCTATACAATTCGGATCCGATTTAAACGAATTAAAAATTCAAACTCACACAATAGAAGACAAATAATACGTACAATTTCCTTATGTCTGAATCCTTTGAATAGCCTAGCAGCGGTGAGAGACGGCATGGTTGTAGCTTTTGGATCGTTAACTGAGAGATTACTACCCTCTTGGCACTACGGTGACCTAATGTCATGCAATCCACACCTTGTCTAACTATCTACCACTCGGAACTAAAACCGACCGTGATGCACGACTTTAGTTTGGAACACAATCCACAGATAATCACCACTGTCCTTCTGTTGACGTTTTGTTCTCGCTTCTGTTGAGGATTTCAATCGACAATAGGAGATAAGTAGTTATCAGAATAACTCAGAAATGTGTTAACAAAAACATAACGAAATGGAACAATCTTCTTCCGACCGGAACAATCGTATCAAGTACAAATAGCCCACCAAGGCAAACTACTGTTTTGGCAAATAGTAGGATTTAAATGGTCACACTTAATCAAAAAAGATGTAGCACAACGGTGACAACGACAATCTCGAGGACGGCAACATCGACCACGACGGCAACGACGACGACGACGACGACGACAACGACGATGACCGTGTATCAACCAGGCAAAGGAAATTAACCGACTGACGTGCTGACTTCTGCGGTTGGGCACCGAAGCGAGCTTGCATGGATAGACCAAAGCCACGCCAGTCACAATAATGTAGGTATATTTTACACATTGACAGCAAAATGCAACACGTTGGATTTTGATACGAGAGTGCGAAGTTAATAGAGTTCACTATACGAACAATCAACGAACAGTTTTTAGTGTGCCGTCTAATGGATTCGGATTGTTTGTTATAACAAAGCTTCAAATGGCAAACAAAAGATAAAGCTTGAAATGGTCATTTTTGGAACGTTGAGAAAAACGATCTATGTAAACACTAAACGTGTAAGATTATGGATTTCATGCATGGCTGCTTTTTGGATTATTGAGCCTCACTACCTCGAATTTCAGATAACATGGAACTTATAACTTTTAGTTATTTCTTGTTCAATGAAAAGAACAAAAATTAACTGCACTTGAGAATCTATGTTGTTCTAATTTCATATCTTTGTGATTGCTCAAATTCGTACCGTTCAAATTCTAAGTAGCAGAATAAAGTTACCATTTCAGTGGCAACAAATGGATTCCTTAACGTTCACCTTAATACGTCCGGTGACATATGTAGGTCGAAGTTTTAAGGCTGTATGCCAATTCACGAATTAATTATAATTTTACTTAAACTTGACAGATGCAAAACAATCGATTAATCGAATAAAATCCCTTTGTTATTGATCACCAAACTTTCGATCAGGTGTCTGTCAATATGTATTTGCCGTCTGTCCGAAATAAGTCAGCTCGAGTAGCAGACTTAATCAATTATTTTCCATCTGTCAAGTTTAAGTGAAAATTAAAATTAATTCGCGGTTTGGTACACAGCCTTAGTCACTTTCATGTTTCTAATTTTCGATAGAAATCTAGCAAAAACAGTTCTGTCGTAACCTTTTTTTTAAATGATATGACTGATTTGTAGTTTATACTGTTATAGACCAACTTCGAGCTCGATTGGGCGGAGCTTTGGCGTGTTGGGAGTGTTTTGTCCTTGGAAACACGGCACGTTGTAGGGCAACATACACATCCATGGCCTTTTTCCGTAATGGCAAGATGTCAAACCGGCCAAAATAGAGCGGAACAATTGTATCGCTTCAGTGAACACGGCACACATCTTCAAAATGAAGGGTGTGCAATATTTTTTAATGCACGATGAAAGAAAATGCGTCAAGTAGAAGTCGACCAAATTTTAATCGGAACACCCTTTACTCATATACGCAGACGATTTGAAAATATACATGGTGGTTAGGTCTATTGAGGACTGTTACAGGCTTCAAAAGCTTTTGGACATGTTTGCCACTTGTTGTAAGATTAATACACTCGTGATAAGCATTACTTACTGTGGTGCTATTACCCGATCAATGCATCCTATCATTTTTAACTACCAAATTGATGGGAATGTCCTCGAGCGCCTTGATCAGGGCAGTGATTTGAGTACATGATACTGGAAGAAAAATTACATTTCATGAGCACATAATCAAGAAAGCTTGGACGGACAATTGCGATTCATCACTAAAATCTCCCGTGATTTCACCGATCCTCAAAGCACTCTATTGTGCACTTGTTCGACCAGTTCTTGAAAAATGCTGCGGTAATTTGGACTCCGTATCAACTGTCATGTGACTCGGAATTGAACGTGTTCAACGTAGATTCATACGCATTGCACTCCAGAAACCTACCCTGGCGTCATCACCTCAATATCTCCTCCGTATTCCGAACTACGCCAGCTTCTAGGACTGGACACGCTGCACCATCGCCGAAATATTCAGCAAGGCTACCCTTATCGCATAGATAATGAACGGTGAAATAGACGCACCTGCACTTTTGTCTTGCATTGACTTCCGAGTGGGAAAGGTAACTCAGACCGTCATCTCTACTGCTGCCACTGACATTTTAGGTTCATACCTTTTCATAGGTAGACGACCTCTTCAACTTTGAAGAATATTCCAGATCAATTAATCATAGAATAACCGCCTCAAGACAGTTACAATCTAGGCTACAATAGTTTTAATATACATTCACGCTGAAATCGCACCATAACAATAATGGCCTCAAACACAATGATAACGACAACGGAAAACGGCAAAACCCGATCTGAGTATAACTGCTTGTCGGAAAGAAAACAGGGCTAGATCCAAGCCGATTCTAACTGAACATATCGAAGTCATTCGCAGCAACTGTCAAAATTGCCGCTTTCCGTTCCGTTTCCGTTATCATGTGTGTTTGGGCGGAAAGTCGTATTTCGTCAGCAGGGCAGTCCACGTAATCGATAAGTATTTGACATCAGATGAATGTTAGAGAAAACATGACGGATGATTCAAGCCGTTGTGAAGATCGACGATGCAAAAAAGCCACTGAGGCTGATCAGTCCAGTGTGTGCCAGATGATGGCTAGAATTCCTCAGAAAACTCGTAAGTTTATCCACCGTCTGAGTAACTTTTGCATTTTAATAACAAAAATACCTTCAATTCTGAGAAACACCTTGTTTAATCGTGTCTAGATTCAAAACGGACCAACCTTTATTTAAATTTCCTCTGATCCACCATGGCTAAACATTGCAAAACAAATAAGACTTCCTCTTGCTTGGTGTCTTTGAATCTTTCCCGCAACCGTCTTCGACGCCATCTGTGTCATAATAAAATGTAAACAACGGTTTCGTAATTCGCGAAATAATTTGCTCTTCTGTGCACAAGGCAAACTACTGGTGCCTCGCATAGTTTTCTACATCTTGCTCATAGCAGGAAACAAATTTGGGTACGTATGCAGGTATATAGGAAGCAGGAAACTGCCTGGGAAAACACAAAAGCAATTAATAAAATAAGCACCTTTTTCCGCGTGCAGTCGAAGAAATTCTAGGAACAGCTAAATTAATTTTCTTGTCTTGTTTTGTTTGAGCTTTGGAAGTGAATGCGGAGGTAGTGTCACTCGAGAATGAGATATTTTTGGAAATTTGATTCGAGTGATTTCAGAGTGCGATCAATTGTTATTCCGTGTTATTCCGGGGACTCCTGTAGGTTGTTTTCTTTGTGAATTTTACTCCAACAATCACTGGCTTTTCCATTTTGAATGTAGGCCCACCTGAATTCGTTACAAAAAAAACGCAACTGAAAACCCCACAACATTCTTGCTTTCTGCAAATGAAAGTTTTCTTCCTCTCTCTTTACAATGCACCCCAACAAACGATTTCAGCTGCATATCAGCTTAGTCAGGCAAAACTTTGTAGTATAAGAGAAATTGTTAACTCGGCATGAATTTATTTACCTGTGCTCAGCTTTGGAGGAGTTTTCAACACCCTTACTTCTTCGCACGGGCAGAGAATGAATGTTTGAAGCCGAGCCAGATTTAATCACTATAATTCATACTTCATTGAGCTTTGAGTGCCCATTCCAGCTGGGCAAAAGGTACGAAGGCAGACGGGTGGATTTTTTACTGACTGACACAGTAGCTGTACGAAGCTTTCCGTACTTGAAGAGGGAACTGTACTCAAAGCACGAAGTTTCAGGTGATTGCCACAAAAGTTGAATTACCCGATTTTGATCAGTTTTTTCTTGATAAGCGGTTCAATGACTGACTGGTGAGAACGTGTTTCCTGTTATAGCGCGTCGAAATGGGTGCGTTGCGTGTTCGACCCAAACCTTTTTAATTTTTCGTTGCCGTAATAGTTATGTGAGGTACCAGAAAAAGTAGGAATATCCTTCAGAGTTTCAGTTGAAGCCTTCGAAATATTTTCTGAGTTTTGTTTGTTGATTTTAGTTCTATGTAACGATAAAATTATACTCACTTGTTCTTGTGGAGGCTCCTTTTCGAGACACAAACGGCCGTGTATAGCATCCTCGAGTAAGGTCAGTTCTTCTTTTTGCAGTTTAGTGGTTTACATAGGTCACCTGAAAAGCAAAAAAAAACAAAATGTTTAGGAGAACTGTTAGAAGATTCACATAAAAGAAATACAATCATAAACTGTATCACAATATGAAGTAGATAAATGGATTTTGAATGGGTTGAAAATCCTCACGATGAGACAGGGAAATGATGATGAAGATTTTTTTCTTCGAAATCTCATTGATTATTTCGTCATAATAAATTGTGACAGTGTTGTGGTCCTCGGTATCACAAGCACATTAATTGATAGTATTGTGACGCTACGCAAAAATTTGAAATGAATTCTGCACTCTATCGATTACATATTACATAGTTGGTTAAATTCCTGTAGGCTGGCTAGAAACATGACCGCATGACAAAAAATCTCACGACTGCATGGTGGTTTGAGAATGACATGAAAGCTCATGATATTTCTTGTCTTCTCTTGACAAGGACATATAGAGGAAAGGCTTGTAAGATGGAACAGCGCCACTTTTGACATTCACAGTGACAACACTATCGCGCTGACAAGTGTTAACCTCATTTATTTTACTATTCTTAAATTTTCATTTGCTTTGGAGTCAATACACTCATTCGATTTAGCTCTTCCAGGTTTCAATGTTCGAAAGCGTTAAGTATAATTAAAATAGCAATTATTTCTTGTGCTAATAAGTGTAAATTTCCCATCGATATCAAAAGGTTAACATTTGTGTTGTGTAGATCTAGCATTTTTGGTGTATTTTTATGACCCAAAAGCATTTCCAAACAAATCGTAAAGTGAAACAATTTTTTTGATGTTTTGTGTATATGGTGTCATTTTGTTTGAAAACATTTGAATGATATTTTTTTATGTTTGGAAATGCCAAGGATTCAACAATAAATTGCAATGTAACAATACATTTATTTATTTTGAAATTTGCGATACTATAGACTATATAGAATTAGTTCATTGGGCAAACTTTGAGCCTTTTAGTTCCTCTTTCTAAAGATCATCAAAAAAATAAAAATTATACATGTTACGAGCAAAAAACGAATCGTGTTCCATCTTACAAGCCATTTTTTGAAATTGCAATTTTCTATGGATTTCGAAAATAGGCCATAACTTTTTTTTATGACTATAAATAAACAGTTTTTTAGGCAAAGTTGGAGCCTTCTACACACTTAAAAATTATGAATTTCACACGAGACCTAATCCATGTTTGTAAATAGTCCGGGAACGTAAAGTCGGGGAATGTAATAGTCGGGGAACGTAATGAAAGATTTCGTGTAAAATTATGTCTCCTGAAACTGAAACACATTCTTATGCGCTAAAGGACGCTTGCATGTGTCGTTCTCAGGGACAGAAATTTACACGAGATTTTGGTAAGTGTGTAGTTCTTCTTTCGAAAGATGTCTTTGGTACCGAAAAAATAAAAATTATACATCTTTCGAGCAAAAACCGGATCGTGTTCCATCTTCCAAGCCTTTCCTATAGTATGCAAAAATAGTGTTCCCAACCCCTCTTCCCCTTCCCCTACTAATACACATTTGTTTTTGGTTTTCTGGTGAAAGTCAGTTTAATTTGATGAGTGTACCTCCATTATTTATCATTTTTTGTTTATTTATCACAGTGCCATTGAAATTATGGCATTTATATCTTTTCTTGAGGTTTAATGTGATGAATAATGAAAAGTGTAAAAAATTACGCAACAAAAGTTTATCCACCCCCAAACGGATAATACACTCTTAGAAAAAATCATGTAAGTTTAAGTCTACATAAAGGGCGATACGGTCAAAATTTGGTCAATATCAACTTGACGTATTTCTTTCAATTTTGCATTTAAAAAACCTGAACACCCCTCATTTTGAAGGTGTGTGTGTGTAGAATGTTGCTCCTATTTTGATTTTGGAATTCACTTTTCAGTTGTCAAAATGCCGTCCAAGCAAGAAGAGCAGCGTATCAAAATTTTGCTCGCGCATCGCGAAATTCCGTGCTACTCGCACGCAAAGTTGGCAAAATCGCTAAAAGTTGCCAAATCAACCGTTACAAATGTAATTAAAGTGTTTGGAGAACGTTTGTCGACAGCCAGGAAGTCTGGATCGGGGAAATCGAAAACCGGAAGCCGCTGAGACGACAAGAGAGTTGCCGGTAGTTTCAAGCGAAACCCTAACCTATCTCTCCGAGATGCCGCAAATAAGCTGGGTGTATCGTCTACAACCGTGCATCGAGCAAAAAACGAGCCGGACTATCGACTTACAAGAAGGTAGTGACTCCAAATCGCGATGATAAACAAAATACGACGGCCAAGCGCGATCCCGGAGGCTGTACACGACGATGCTGACGAAGTTTGACTGCGTGGTAATGGACGACGAAACCTACGTCAAAGCCGACTACAAGCAGCTTCCGGGACAGGAGTTTTATACGGCAAAAGGAAGGGGAAAGGTAGCAGATATTTTCAAGCACACGAAACTGTCAAAGTTTGCAAAGAAATATCTGGTTTGGCAAGCCATCTGTACCTGTGGCTTGAAAAGCAGCATTTTCATAGCTTCCGGGACTGTCAACCAAGAAATTTACGTGAAAGAGTGTTTGAATAAACGTCTGCTGCCTTTCCTGAAGAAACACGGTTGTTCCGTACTGTTTTGGCCGGATTTGGCATCTTGCCATTACGGTAAGCAAAGGCCATGGAGTGGTACGCCGCCAACAACGTGCAGGTGGTTCCCAGGGACAAGAACCCTCCCAACACGCCAGAGCGCCGCCCCAATTGAGAAATACTGGGCTATTGTCAAGCGGAACCTAAAGAAGACCAAAAAAACTGCTAAGGACGAGCGGAACCTAGAGACCAAAAACTGCTAAGGCAAACTGGCTTTCTGCGGCGAAGAAGGTGGACAAGGTGGCTGTACAAAATCTGATGGCAGGGGTCAAGCGTAAGGCCCGACAATTCGGATTTGGGAAAGCGGAAGCCTAACTGAATATTTTTCCTGAATCTTATACTAATTGAACTTGAAAAAGAAATTTAATTTGATTTTTTAAATAAACGATTTCACCGATTTACACGTGTTTTCCCTTGAACAAATTTTGACCGTATCACCCTTTAATATGAGCGGCCCTTATATTGCGTCTGTTCTTTATTTTACACGGCAATAAAAACTCTAAATGGAAACTTACGTGCCATGACGTCACAATCAGTTGACGAACACAAAATGACATTTTCCAAGTGCTGCTATAGTTAATGGAAATACAATTGCTCTTTGATGCCTGTTTTAATCATAAATATCTAGTTCTAGTTACCGTAAAAATAAGCTTAATCTTATCCTGTAGGGTTCATTTATTCATCTTCAAATGCTTTTAAATATGTAAACTAAAATAGTTTAAAATCCGGTCGTTGCCCTTCAGCAGAATATATTTTAAGGTCCCTGAAAGTTTTTACCAGGTTCAGATCAATGAATATAATTAGAAAAAGAACTTCGTGTGTTACGCTACGTAGCCGTGTATCACTGAAGAAGTTGAAGTTGAAGAAGCCAAGGATCATGTAAATTCACGGCTTTCAAATCCCAGTATTCAGTCAAGTGGCTTTTTGTTAATGCCAATTTGACGTTACCAAATGTGTTTTAGAAGCTGTTGAAAATTTGGTATCCTGAACGTAACTTAGAGTGTGTCAGTATTTATTATTTTGGGTTTTAAATTAAGGTTTCAATACATCAAATAGAACATACAATTGAGTCATATTATTTTTTTGAGTCTCAATGCATTTCCATTACAACAGGGATTACTCGTAATATTCATTACATTAAGAGTGATGCGTTTGGACATCACGACCCAATGCTTATCAAGCAATCATAAGTTGTAATTTGTTAGAGAATTAATATAGTAATTAAGTTATTTTACAATTCGATTATTATTCAAAATTTCAAAGAGATACAAAAATTGTGAAAGTTCAAAATGGCGGCTACAAACTGGCGATTTCCGTAAGCTTCTGCGCGCAAGATATGGGGCGACAACTTCAAGCCTGCAGCCTCTTTAAACTTAAACTCATTGCAAAGTGATCATTTGAACTGAAAAGTTTAGTTTTTCACTTCTTTTTTCATTTCAACCGTGTTTAAAAATTATAAATAATTAATTATTAATGCCAATTTTTAGTTCAAGCCATACAAAAAATTATAACATTTCAAACAGTTATTTGATGGAGGGAATCGGATTAATAGTTCAAGCCCGGGGCTTGAAGTTAGATTGAAAAACATGGTTTCGAAAAATCGCCATTTTGTAGCCGCCATTATGAATTTTCAAAAAAAAAATTGTCTGCTTGAAATTTGGAATAATAAACAAATTTAATCGTCAAAACCGGTGGTTCGTACGCCTTTTCATTCTCCCACCAAAAAATACAAACTTTGCCTTATTTTTGCCCAAATTCAGGGGAGAGTCCTCTTAATTCCACATCTTCAAACTGCCAAAATGTCATGTAGATGTCTGTCTCCTGAGACCCTGAGACCTGCAAGCGTCCCCTAGCACATAAGAATGTGTTGAAAGAGATGAGAAAATAAATTCAAACTAACCCATAAATCGTCAATTTGCTTATGTGTCAGTTTCGGAAACGTAACTATGCACGAATTCTCTTTACGTTCCCCGACTTTTTAAAAACATGAAATATGTTTCGTGTAAAATACTTATTTTTGAAGTGTCCGATTTAAGTGTGTTTTACAAAATGTTAGTGTGTATTCTGCAACTTTCTCGAATGTAAACATTGTGCCTAGCTGTCATTCATGCTCAAAATCTCAGTTTCGTGTTCAAAATTGGAAGTTTTTGCTGCAAAATGCACAAAAAAGGCACAAATTTCGATTAGCATTCGATTGTTGAGCATCACAAAATTGGCATAAGCTACCATAATATTTCCGATGTTGTCCAGCTTCACAGAAATACGGTCGCTAGGAATGTGCCAGCTAAGCGATCAGGGCGTCCTTCAAAGACAACTGGCCGAATTGACAGAACAATCATGAAGAAGGTGGAGCTGGACCGCGGACTATCAGCTCAGAAAATTGACAAGCAGGTTGAAAGCGAATTTCAATTCTATTGACATCATACCCGTACAAAATCGTCTTCATACGAAAGGTCTTAAGGGCAGAGTATTGGCAGAGTAAGGTCTTAAGGGCAGCGGTTGTCCCCAAAAAATATAAAAAAAATGAAGTGGGCCACGACCACATTTCACTGACTGGAATGAGGTGATTTGGTCAAGCGAGACAAAGTGATGCTTTTGGGTCTGTTGGTATCACGAAAAATGGCGGCGAACCGGTGAAAGTTTGAAAGGAGTGTTTAAGGCCTACGGTTAAGCATGGCGGTGGTGAGTTACTTTACCAACATTGATTTTCACCAACTGAGCAAGACTTTGATTTTTCTGCAGGTAGAGTCATGGTGTGAGGATCAATGGCTACCTCCGGCGATGGAGAACTTGAGTTCATTGATAGAATCATGACCAAGGAGGTTTATTTGGACATTTTGAAGAGAAAACTACAGGCGTCTGCACAAAAGCTAAAGTTGGGGCGCAGATATACGTTCCATCAAGAAGGAGATCCGAAGCACACCTCAAATCTGGTTTCGAAGTGGTTCAAGAAAAAGCGTATCAAAGTTTTGGAGTCGCCAGGGCAGTCTCCCGAACTTAATCCGATCGAGCATCTCTGGTCAATTTTGAAAACTAAGGTCCAGGAGCAAAAACCAACAAGCATCCAGCAATTGCGGCAGGTAATCTCAACTGAATGGAACAAAATCACCCCGGAAACAACTGTTGAGCTTGTTGATTTGATGCCACGACGATGCCGAGCAGTTATTGAAGCCAAAGGTGGTCACACAAAGTTCTAAAACTATGTGAGCCAGAGGGGTACTTTTTTTTTGTTATTTTTCAACTTATTTTATAGCATATAACATCATAACAACATAAGTTTACGGCAGGTTGTGAAAATTGAAAAAGGAGTATTGAAAATTGAGCAAAAGGCTTGAATATAGCAGTACTCGAACAAATCACGCGTTTCTTTGTTATACATCCCACTGCGGGGTAGGTTTAGGCAGAAGCGAATCCACTACCTTGAAAGGCAAAAGAATGTACGCCTGATCGTGCTCATGTAGGGGAGAACAGTACAAAACGCACTGGTGGGGTAGAATGACCCACTCAATAAATATGCTTAAATCTTCAAAACTATAGCTTTAATGGAAAGAAACTTTATCAATTCTTAAATAATACAGTTTAACTGATAATTTTGTAGTACAAAAAGGTACTAAATACACCAAAATACGATCAAAATTGAGAAATTGTCCCGACTGTACGTGAGGTAAATAATGTAAATAATAGAGTTAATCAAATATGCTTCTACCACGCGTTAAAATCCATGGTTTATAATAAATTAACTTCTCATCTATTGCACACCACAAAACTTCGAGTTAGTATCAAAACTTCACTATAATTCCACCTATTTTCAGAATATTTATACAAAACCATGCCAAACTAAAATCGGGGCAGAACGCACCGTGACGTTATGTATACGTCTACACGCTTAGAAAAAAATACCCAGAGGAGCGGTTAGGTGTATGAAGCCAACGTTGGGTATAGACAACTTACTTCTGGTAAAATTCTACCCACAAGTAAATAATTTGAACCCAATGGTAGATAAACACAATTATATCCAACGTGCTTCCCACACTTAATTGCTCCTTTGGGTACTTTTTTCTGAGCGTGTATATAATGAGGAGTTGGCAACATATCACAACGTTTTGCGCAACGTCTTTATTGTATACTCATAGGCTGCTTGAGTACCAAACAGAGCAAAGAGGACGTGGCGATATGTTTCAACTTTACACCTCTAATGAGTAACTTTTAATAGCAGTGTTTTTACTTTTTACAAGCGGTGCATGCTATCCCTATAATGTGGTGCATCATATCCCAGTGTTGTGGTGCGTCTTATCCTAATTTTGGGGTGCATATTGAGCAATTAAACAGGCGTTTTACCCCGGTGACGTTTTGGGATCAAATTGGAAAAGGTTTAAAAAATCATGAATAATCGTCGTTTTAAATTTAAATCACATTTGATCTACAACGAAAACATCGTAATGCACCATACCTAATAACTTATTCGTAAATTTCAGCTTCCATTCCCTAGTTATTCACGATGTTGCTTAAACGGTGCGTTTTGTACCATCCTCCCCTACTACCATTTGGCTTGTGATGGTTCTAGCGGTTGTTTGTACACACTCTGCCTTATTTGCCTGCATGGAAGAGAAGTCTATCAACACTTTCTCTCCATATCTTTCATTTTAGCGAAACATAACTGTCCACTCTGGGGCCTCATGATGATGAGCGAACATTTCCTTCTAAATCATAACCATTATCTACAAACATAACAATTATAGATAATGTAGATACTCTAGCATAGATACGGAATGTATCGAGAAAATAAGCTATCAACGTACATTTGCGTTATGCGCATGTATTTGTGATGGTTTTAATGTGTTCATCATAGCATGCTGTGAGTTTGACTGTACTTTTTCGATTGTTTACTTATTCGTACGGTTTAAATTTTTCGTTTTCAAAATGTCACGCATTGAAATAGACGCGAAAATTAAAGTTTTGGATACATTCATACGTGAAAAGGGTGTAACTACGCGGAGATTGGCGAAGCAAGTGTAAAATTCATCATAACCAAGTTTGGGGAATACTATTCTTTGGATGAACTGCCAGGAAGAGGCAGGAAACCCGGATCTTCCAATCTTAAACTGGATCAGAAAGTGGTAGCTCTAATTCGGAAGAACTAATTGATAGCTATAAATTAGAAGAAAAATTAGTAATCTCCATTTAATTCCAACTACCTTTGCTTATCTTCGACAGATACGCGTATTTCGTCTACAATGTGCAGACTTCTTCAGTGTCTCGTACTAGTAGCTCGAGTTATCAGTACGAGACACTGAAGAAGTCTGCACATTGTAGACGAAATACGCGTATCTGTCGAAGATAAGCAAAGGTAGTTGAATTAAATGGAGATTCTAATTTTTCTTCTAATTATGATTACAAGTATTCCACCAAACAGCTCAAACCCTCTAGGATTCAACTAATTGATGTCGATATGTGATTTTTCCAATAAAGCTGGATCCAGCGTCGGAATGATTCAACGTACCACGAAACGGAACTACCTAAAACCTACAAGAAGCAGGAAATCGCCAAACAAAGTGCAGAACAGAGGCAACGCGCAGCAACAAGTGCCGAGGAATTGTATTCTCAAGTTTTGCATCCGGTCGCATGTATTTTGATGGACAACTAAACCTATGTCAAAATGGACTCAAAACCCCATTCATGTCCACAATATTGCTCTGCCGTCGTAGGAGAGGATGTAAGGTCGATTCAAGTGGAGAAGTTTGGTCGAAAAGCGCTGGTAAGGCAAGCAATATGTTCCTGCGGTATACCTATTTTATACACTACAAGCGTCGGGGCATTACGCCGCGTTGCTCGGTGCACTCGGTAATCAAATTTACAGAGCATTCAAAAAGGTTTTACCATAATTTAGGAACAAAATGCCGAAATGACTGAGATTTGTTACAAAATTATTAACTGAATATACCGACCCAACTCATCTGTTCATAATTCATTATCGAAACCAGTGATCTATATTAAGTGTACTAGGCTATAACATTCTTGAATCTCTAAAATTAAACACTGTTTTCTGTCCCAGCTTTACGTATCATAACTAAACATGACTCGAAGTAATTTTATTAAATTTGTTTTGTACTCCTCAAGCTGCTACACCAACCCGTTGGATTATCGGTAACTCTGTTGGAGCTAACTTTATATGCTTTGGAAAGGAATCCTTTCCTTTTTCCGATCTGTACAGCACATTCCACAAAACAAATTTAAATTATTGATTTTTTTCTATTTCATTTGATAGCCCCACACTTGATGGGGATATAGAACAGCGACCTTGTAACGGTAGCCTGCTAGCTATATACTGGCTGTATACCTACTACGAAGGTTAGTAGGTGGAATAAAAAGGTTTGCGGTGGATATGCGATTCAAAACACATTCAGGAAAATATTTTACAGTGCCCTGCAAAACTCTGTGGACAGCACAAAAGAATATTTACCATTACTATATAAATTAGAAAATTAGAGTGGTATTTGAAGTAGGCATATGCTCAATTTAATTTATTAATGGCACAGCCATTCAAGCTTGAGTTCTTAAGCGGGAAGGAATTTTACAACGATTGCATTTTTTTTCGTGGCATATACACTGAGGTTTTTTTTGCACGGTTTTTTTTTACACAGGTTGTTTTCGGCGATAACTCCTGAACGGAACTCCTGAATCACATTTTACGTTTTGGGCCAAAAGTAATTAAATGGCAGTTTTGCAAAAAATTCACAATTATTGGTGTAAATACTCAAAATTAAAAAAAAAAAACTGTATTTTGACCATTGAGAAGAGAGGAAACGCGTACAAAAAAATCGAAGCAAAATAAAACGTTTAAGCATGTGAATTTATAAACTCTATTTAGTCTTTTTTTACACGGTTCCATATTAAAAGTGGACCGTATCCCCCGTGTAAAAAAAAACCTTTGTGTATTCGAGGAAAACGGCACATGCAAAAAGTTTACAAAAATTTGGCCTCTAATTGGATACGTTTGAAACAAGTAGAAGATGATGATCAATTAGTTAGGTATGCTTTGTATCATTTATTTTACTCGACTCCCTTTTCCATTCCAATTTCTCACACCTTTCCATTAACTCTATCTATTGAGCTTAGGACAACAGCTTTTTCCATCTGTTTGGTAACTTCAACCAGAATATCATAAATTCTCATAAATTCATAAATTCTCTAATTTTTTATTTTTATGGCATTGCTTATTTCCATGATAACCTTAATATTTCCAATTACAAACTTGACCAGTTTTGCAAAAAATACATAAAAATTCGTGTACGCCATTTTCCGCGAATACATCCTTCAAGGTTGAACACAAAAAAAATCTGGACACGTTAAAAATGCTTTTAAGACACGTTAAAAATGGTTTCGCGTGAGAGAACTGAAACTTTTGGTGTTTTTTTTTTGAAATCAGAAAAACTTAAAATGTGGTTTTTCTCCATACATTTTGATTATTTTATCCATACAAACTTTAACCTTCGAGCACCGGCAAACAGATGTAGCAATTACAGTTTTTTCATCGATCACGCATTTAACGGTCAATTGAAATGTTTCTCAGTTGATAGTTTCACCACTGGTTGCCCGCATAGGCAATTCCTGTCAGTTTGGCGTTAGTACACTACCGCCATCTGATCAGCTTTATCACCCATCACAAAGTGCTCAACAGATGGTGATAGTGTTTTAGTGACGATGATTTCTAGTGGAAAGTGTTCAATGTGTTATGTATGTTTCTCTGTGCTTTGAGTAAATGGCTAAATGTTGACACATTTGACCTAAATTTGAAGCAGATGCTCAAGGAACTTGTAGCATGAGAAATAAGTGATTCTGCGTTGGGGGTATTGAGGGAGGGGGCTGCAATTTTGTTATTGGACATCCTAATATGGCTGTTACGTTAGCTTACTATCAAAAATTAACTACTCACAGAGCTGTCACCTGAGGTTAATACGTATTCAACTTAAAACAGTTTGAATTGACAGAAGAAGCCTCTTTGAAAATGTAATAGTTGTACATTATTCTAGATTTAAGATGATTCAAGATGAATCGGCAGGAAGGCATTACCAATAGAGCAGAAGCTTCTAAAACTATGAGAGGATCCCTTGTGCTCACAGAAGTCCAGAATATGACCATTTCTTTTCCATGATTCCAATGATCTGGCTGTGAGAGTTGCTGTGAACTATTGACCGAGGGTAGTATAGGATGACTCGGCTATTGATGATTCCGAAGGATCCAAGGATATAAGAAAACATTGGTCACCTTCATCGCTCACAAGCTGCTCACTTCTGCTGGAATATTGTAGTGATGTATTCGAAAGCGATTCGAGTCGCAAACTATAAATACTCGCAACGAATGCACGAACAAGCAATTGTTTCTTAACAACCGGTACGGTAAATGAGGAAATAAAAATCGGTAAATAGGCCTTCACGGAGGCACGGTGATTTTAAACTCATGGATCTGGGTGCCGGCGTGCGGATAATTATACGCAGCCCTAGCCACACAATGGACACTCCAGTGTAAAAACTTGGACGAACTCACAGTGGCTGGCGAGGTATCTACAGGCTGTTGTGGCCACTCCGACTCCGCATAATGTGGGGTTGAGGAGCGCAAAATACGCATATGACTGTAAAAAGTTGGTCCATTTGCTCACTGAGCGTGCATCGCCGCTGCTTTAGATACCTGTAGAGTGGGCAGATGTCCTAAGAACGTAAAGGCTTGGACAGGAGCGGAATATGTGGAAGGTGCGGAGGTACAGGCCACAAGCCTCGGGCCAAAGAGCCCCCCAAATGTCTGACGTGTGCTGGAAAACATGACGACAATGTGACAGCGGAGCTTACTAGCCGAAATGCGTTGGGAATAGCAGGGGATTTCAACGCTTGGGTGCTGGAGTGGGGAAGTCCTCTTACCAACCTTAGGGGCTAGGTCTACCTAAAGGCCCTGGCTTGGCTCAATGTAGATCTGGCTTGGTACATTGTGTCGGTACCAAGAGTACCTACCATGTAAACGGTGCGGAGTCAACGTGAAGTTCGGAAATTGGAGGGTGATGCATGGATACGACCGCTGTTCGTTATAGTGTTGTCCTCAATACTAGGCAGCATGCGGAGAAAATAGCACCTACTCCCTTACGCCGATAGCAAAGTATTTAAAGAAGCGCTTGAACGGGAACGGAATATAAATGCACTGCCACAGTTATTAATTAAGGACCTTCGATGCCAGGTGTATTGGTGGACAGAGTCGATGGCTGACCTCCGTAGAACATGCCTTCGGACAAAGCGAAGGATGCAGAGTGCGAGGTCGGACGCAAAACAAACGGAGCATGGAGGGGTACTAGTCGCCTCTAAAGGGAAGATAACGGCCAGCAAACAAGCATACTTCGAAGGCTTGTGTTTGAAAGCCAATACGGACCCATTGACTGACGCATACATGGTGGAAATGGCCAAAACCAAGGGATCGGCAGCTCCTACCGAGCAATCACTCTTTCCGTGCCTCAACCCGAGTCTTCCACCGCGGTGGATTTGTCCCATGACCAGCGTTCCATTATCTCAGACCATACTGCTGATCCGCAAACACGTCGAACATCCAAAATCACGTGGGTAATGACTATGCTACTGCGGAGTCTGGGGGTGAGCTGACGGTAACGAAAGAAGAACTCATTGTAATACCAAAGAAGCTCCAGATGAACAAAGTCCCAGGACCAGATTGTATCCCGAACTTGGTCATCAAGATGGCTATTTTACTGACTTACGAAAGGTTAAGGGTAGTAATACAGATATGTCTCGACGAGGCCGTCTTTACGGACGCCTTTCGTAAGGCAAGTCGGGTCCCCCCTTAGCTCGGTCGGTAAAGGCGCGGCTACAAAACAACACCATGCTGGAGGGTGCTGGGTTCGATTTCTGGTCTGGGTTAGAAAATTTTTCGTTAAGGAAATTTTCTCGACTTCCTGGGTATAGGGTATGATTGTACTAGTCAGTCACACAATAATACTAATGCAAAAATGGTACCTGGCATTGAAAGCTCTCAATTAATAACTGTGGAAGTGCATTTAAAACACTAAGTTGAGAGCAAGCAAAATGATAAGAAAGAAAGAAGAAGGGAAATTCAACGGTGGATGCCGTACTGTCCGTCATCAAGACGGCAGAATCTTGCGTAAGAGTCCGCTACTGTGCAGTGGTCGCCCCTGCTGTAAGGAACACGTTCAATAACAACATTTGAGATGTAGAAGGAGATGTTCGCTCATCACCATGAGGCACCAAGAGTGAACAACAATGTTTTTTTTGGCTAGAATGAAAGATATGAAGAGAAAGTTTTTGATAGTTCCGCTAGTGTGCGGCATCATTGGAAATGTAACAGATGTTTTTTTTTTAGGAAAATTGAGCGAAAAGGGCATGTATACAGTGGTACTCGAACCAAGGACATTTTTGCCTAACATCCCACTGCGGGGTAGGTTGAAGGAGCACGGACTAAGTCCGCCACTTCAACAGGCAAAAATGTCCGGTTGGAAGACGCTCATGTACCACTGTGGCTTGTATAGTTATTCTAGCGATCTATTGTGTGCACTCTGTTTACTGGTGCGCACATGGGAGAGGAACTCTCTCCTTTTTTGGGTTTGTTTTGATTCGCACCGGCTGACGATCACTAAAGTTTGAGAGGCATTTGAGAGGCTATAGCCAACTCGCTCCAAGGCCTTCGGGTTTCTGGGTACCTGTACAGGATTCTGGAAAATTACTTCCAGAATCGGTTATTGATTAGAAACGCGTCCAAGTCACTCAAGGAGTTTCGCTAGGTTCAGTCCTGGGCTCGGTGCTTTGGAACACGATGTATGATGATGTGTTGCGACTTACGTCTCTTCAACTTGTAGTAGTTATAACCTATCAATCTGAACCTAAAAGTATACATGATGATCGACATCAAAAGAAATATTGTTTCTTGATTTGATATTCACAGCACAGGCTATAATGAATATCAATTGACAAATGAACAAAATCATATAACGAGTTCGAAACTTAGCGGTTGCTCTGGTTAAGAGAATACCAGTGACGTAGTGGAAAGATGGATGCGCTCCATAAAACTGGTTAGCCCACCACAAAACGGAGTATACTGTAGTCAACAACAGAGAATCGGAACAACAAGTGCAGGTAACTGCACCATCACCCCAAAGCTGTTCCTGCAGTATCCCGCATGATGTTGAATCGGCGGTGCAAGGAAGCAAGCAATAGCTCTCGCTCACCCTGTCCAAACCCAAGTATGGTAAGGTAAGCTTTAGAGTACACACAGACTAATATACCAAACAGTGGTCAGCGCATATCGCACAGTGTCACGCGATGCGGTCTGCGTCTTAGCAGGGATGATGCTAATAGGCATCATCATGAAACAGGACGTAGAGTGCTTCGAAAAACGCGTACCAAAGGTAACCAGAAGACCATTCGAGCAGCATCTTTGGCCAAATGGCATAGGAATGGAACAGCTCCAAAAAAATGTAGTTGGACCCATCGACTTATTCCGGAGCTATGTGTGGGTCGGTCGGTGACATGTTGAAGTAAACTTTCAGGCCATGATTGCTATAGACGTGTGTGCCGGGTGCACGGCTGCAGAGCAAACCGCAGAACATGGATTCATCACATGAGAAACGGCAAGATTTCGCGGTCGGGACACCGCTTTTCGATAACCTTGTCCAAAGGATGTGTTAGTAAGCCATACCCCTTCGTCCTCGAAGTAATACCTTGGAGTCACGCTTGACTCCGGTTTGACATTTAGACAACACTACACGGGTATGATTACCAAAGCCACCGACGAGTTTCGTGATCCCACCTGTCTGAAAGCATTGTATTGCTCCCTCGTGCGTTCTATTCTGGAATTTGGAGCCTTGGTGTGGTGCCCGTATCAAAGAATCTAGATTGCGAGGATTGAAGCAGTCCAAAGAAAATTTGTTCGCTATGCTCTCCGTCATCTGCCGTGGAATGATCCTGTTAACCTTTCAGCGTACCATCTTGGGTATTGAAACATTGGAGCATAGGCGTACGGTCATGCAAGCAGTTTTCGCAGCAAAAGTGCAACGAGGAATGCTCTCTCCAGGAATCCAGGAGGAATGCGACTCTCCAGGAATGCTGGTCGATCCTGAACGAGTTCTGGGAACAAGAAATTTACTGCAACTCGGAACTCATGCTGCAAACTACGGCCAACACGATCCAATTCGATTCATGTCATCGCACTTCAATGAACTCTACGCTCTGTTTGACTTCAACTGTTCCGCTGAGACCATCCGTCACCGGATTCAGCGTAGTTGGGTGGAGAGCTAGTCCAGAAATGGTGGCATTTACTACGTACTGGCATTAATGGCGAAGACCGTCTAGTGACTGATTCCATCATGACAGATTATTTTAAGTTTACTGATAAGTTTTGTGTGTGTACTAGAATTAATTTAGTTTTGCTTGCTTTGTATTCCTTCTATTCATGTTGATTTATGTAGTGTACGATTTAGAAATAGGGGGTTTTTACGCCACAAGACTTTTCTCCATTCCAATAAGATGTTATGTCAGTTGGAAATATATCAACAAATAAATAAATAAGTAAATAAATAAATAAATAAATAAATACCAAAAGGTGGTCCCGGAGAGGGGTGGGCAAGGCTGGAGGCATGGGTGGGTTTTGAGTGGGTCAAACCCACAGTTCAGGGGTGGGGAAGTAGTTGGAGTGTGGAAGTAGTTCGTCTCCCCGTGGTGCACCCTGGAAACATTAAGCTCCCTTTAACGGCTAACCGAACTACAACGGAGGAAGCGCCATACGGCGTGGGATCCGGCAGGAAACCGTAAGCAGTCATGACATGGGGAACAGGGACGAGCCTGGGGTATCCACCCCAAGACCTTAAAAACCCCCTCCTGGTCCTATCTTTCTTGATCGGAAGAAGGACCATATGACGCGAGGTTCGGCAGGTACCTTAAGTGGTCGGGCAGAGAGATAGCAGACGGTCTGGCATGGACGTCCCAAACCCTGCTTGGTTCCAGGAGCATCTTGATCGAATCAGCGTCAGGTCAGCGAAGCTATTTACTAAAGACCTATGTAGTTAGACATAGTGGGTGCGTAAAGCACACTAGCCCCCGCCCTGAAGTAATACCGAAAGGTGGTTTCGAGGAGGTCTCGAGGTACGGGTAGGTTTTTAGTGGGTCGAGGAGTTGGTGGTGGAGTTCTTCAGGAGCCTGTAAGCAGATTTCCATCCAGTCTTATAAAAAACCCCACAGTTCTTAACGAGTCTGGTTGAAGATTTTCTCTGTTGTACCGAAGGCAGCTAGTACACCTTAAAGGTCGGACTGTAAACACCAAGTAGCAACTTGTTTTGGACAGAAGGAATATATTGGACAAAAGCTCCTAAATAGGTTTCAAGGAAAGTTTGTTTTTATGTTCATACACTTCAATAAAGCTATGTGAAGGATGAAGCATGAAGGATGCATAAATAAATGATGGAATGTTAAATTGTGTATTGAACTGACATTATTGTTTATTTTAATATATAAATGAATAGATTTTTCGCAAGACTGCCTTAATTTTTAATAGTTAGCAATTGCTGATTAGGTTTTGATCCGGCTTACTAGATAAATATAAAAAGGAACTATTATGCTGATTTAACTATTTTTCTTGCCTTTATGGCAAGGTGTACACGTAATTCTCAGCTACACTGTAGACCCGATGACACTGACACAACAATAACAAAGCATTCAGATCCCACGAAGGCACGTGTGGCATTTTGCTGTTTGTTCTATATCGTGTTCACACCCTACCGCAACTCCTTAAATCTACCCCATAACCTTTCTATTCCGTGCACCCTTTCCTCGGCCATCATGACTCATGCAGCCGCTTCCTGGATAAAGTGCTTCAAGTTCAACGCCGGCGCCCCATCGCGAACCACGCCAACGGCATGCAATATAGGTGCATGGCTAAACAGGCAGGCATTCCTTGCTCGATGGAAGAACTCAATTTCATTATTTTGTTTCATGCAACGACCCACATCCCCGTGGGGACATCCCGATCTGGAACAATGGCACCAGCTACAATATTATGAATAAATTTACATAATTTCCCATCAAATATCGCTTCTCCGGTTGAGCACTCTCGGCAGCTAGTTCTGCTTGCTGAAGTCTTATAGCCAACTTGAGCCATTTCATGCAACCAGCCATCCGGAAAACCCGTCGCACAGGACACGACCAAGTTGGGAGAACTTAATGAAATGCGAGATCCCTATGCTCCTCGTGCTCGAGTAGTTGCCATCATCATCATTAGCGGGCCATAGAGTAGGAGGCGTCGCGTCACATCGACCCGTGATGGTGGGTAAAACCGCACGCCATCGCCTGTGCAATTGGGTCAGACCCCAGCCGGCGGCGGGGCCAAGTGCTCGGTTTCCGTAGGTCAGGGGTTTTGGGAGACTGACACCGCTGAACAGAGAAGGGTGGGCACCTAGTAAACCGCGACCGCTCCGGGTCAGGAGGGCATCTCTAACCGCACAGTGCATCAGTGGCGTGACGGGAATGCAGGGACAACGCGGCACTGTCGCACGTGCAGCATATAAATTGGATGGGTGCGAACATAGGAATCACCCGGCAAACCATTTTTGCCCGCTGGGTATATGCTCGATTGCGATTGCGAAGATTGCAAGTGTAAATGGGATGTGTGTAATTTTCTCTAGCGTAGATACCCGTAGGTAAGCGGGTCGATATCGGGTGCCACCGTGAGTTTCTCAATCGACGTACGTGTGTTTGCAATGTAATGAGAATCGAACGACGCTGATGGCCCGACGGAAGATGTCTTCCAACTATGGAAGACACTAAATTGATTCGAATCGAGCGCTGTTCGGTCCGTCGCATACATATATTTGCTAGAAGATTCGAGTTTGTGGAAATCGTAAGCTTACTCTGATATGCACGGTAAATAGATCGGCACACAAGATCACAAATCGAATTGATATGGTCCTGATAGGTGCTGGTTTGTTTGCCTTTGATTGGCATGGCTAAATGATGACGAATTTGTATTCTTGACAAGACATTTTGAAAACCGATAGCTCTTAAAACCGTCTTTTCTTTTTATATATGAGGGTTGGATTCAATATAAGAAAGTTCCAATAAAACAATATAGGACAACGTGAAACCATCGATCATTCTTTAAAATTATAGTCAAATTACCATTTAGGCAACCACCACCTTGATTCTATGGGATTAACGTTGCTGGTATTCAATTAAAGCGAACTGCATGGCATTCGTTTTGTTCATACCATGTCGCTGCTACAGCAAGTTGGACGGTATTCCATGTGGCTAGAAACCAAAACCAAAGAGTTGACAATCAAAAGGGCCTAACTGATATATATTTTTTCGCTCTTAGGTGCTGATAATCTAGCCAATAATTTATTTTCAAGTAATGATATTTTTCCATCAGTCATTTGCAACTGATAGTTACAGGCTCTTATAATACGGAAGGCTGGGCCTGATGCTACTCTTGATGATGCTACTTCGTATTCAGAAACCCAATGCTGGGAGAGGAAAGTTAGATAGGAACTTAGTTTGCAGCTATAGCGCGTCAGCGCTTCAGAAAGCATTCTCAAGTAAGCACAAAAAGTTTCGGCCTCCAGAGGGCATTTACGATGTGTAACGCAAGAGTGTTTTGTTTCATAGGGCAGAGTTTGGAGTCTGTCAGTATTGAAACAGAAAAGCTATTACGGAAATTCTAACCTAACCTATTGCCGCATATTCTCTGAAAAGCTGGTCGATATGAGCGCAGAGCACAACCTCAAATGAGTGCAGTGGTAAGAATTTGCGTTGCAATACGAGAGTGAAGATTACTGCTCTTATCTTCTAATAGGGTGCAATGAAAATTGTTCTCGAGAACGAATCGATTGGTACCAGAAGAAGAGGAATGCAACCGCCGAGGTGGATCAATCAAGAAAAAAGTGACCTGCAGAAGTTCCATAGAATGTAAGGCAGGCGTCGAGTAGCCGTTGATTGCGTGATTTATAGACGATTTCTATGTTCAGCATATGACTTCAAGGCCTTGGATTTACTGTAAATAAGTTAGTCTCCGTACAGTCAACACTAAACTCTGAATTAGGTTTCAAATATCTAATATCTAATACCAACTTGAAAGTTCAACAAACACAACCGAAATCATGAATTACCCTGGTTGTTCTCGCAGTGTTTTAACTCCACAGTTGGTGAAATCGGTACGTGAACGTTTTAGTCGCAATCCTTGTCGATCAGTGAATTTTGTTGATGGGTTTTGTGGTCAACTTGTTAGCGGCGTTGCTCATCGATTTCCGCTCCAGCCTGTGGAACTTTCCGCAAAACTAAAATGTCTATACTGGCCCACTGGATGTTAGATTAAGTTGTCCGCTGGAACCTCGAGTTGAAGACGGAGTTAATGCCCCCCTTTTTTTATACAATACTCGTTCAATGATACGAACATACTACTAGATATAAAGGATGAAATCTCTACAACATCCAGGGTAGAACATTAGATCATTTCAGGCATTTAAATCTGCAGGTATGGACGGCATATCTGCAGGTATGGATCCAGCATTGCTCCAAAAGGGTTAGGCCATGCTGGTTCCGTTTCTAAAGAAGCTTTTTTCGGGCAAACTTAAGGCTAAACTACATCCCATCAAAATGGAGGTTAGTAAAAGGCATCTTCATACCAAAAACTGGTAAGCGTGATAAGAAGTATCCAAAATTCTTCAGACCTATTGGTCTTTCACCAGTACTGCTGAAGACAATGGAAAAGACTAAACAGCTCATACTTTCAAGGATTCATCATGGCAACCCAGCCGTCAGAGCCCAACAAATTCGTCGGGTTGAAGAAAACCATCGCAAAGACCATTAGGAAAGACCTAGCATTTCCGAAGAAATGTCTAAAATATAAAGTTGTAGCAGTAAGTCATAGGATTAAGATACGGACATCGACCCCTGCCAACATCGTCAGGAAAGTGGAAGCAGAATTCATCAAGGACAGCATCAAACGACTTGTCAACAAACTGGACCGGAAAACTTTAGAGTGCTATTCTCTGCACCTGAAGTTAGGCAAGGAGTATCCCGTAAAATTCCAGGAGTTCTTATCCCGAGCCAAGGTTGCAGAGGAATACGAATCGAATAGGAAACGAATGGTTCTCGATGGGAAACTCAACAGGCTGCAAATAGAATCGCAACAGACTCGGACCACACATCACACCAAGGAACAGGCCACACTTACACCCACCATTAGCACGACACCGGTGGTCCACTCCATTAAGGGACTGGTTGTCCGATCGACGACAGCGTTCACGGAAGAACAACTGACTCATCTCAATAAGGGATTAGGATACGCGGTTACAACCAAGCCCGGCGTGGAGCAGATCATCATTGACGTGGAGATAGCAGTTACACACACTCTTCCGACATCTTTACAAAACACAGCCAGGACTATCACTTCAAACATTATTAAGGACGGACAGAAACAAAAACACAAAAACGAGAAGGAAATTTGCATCGTTAAGGAACTGAAGCCTGTTTTCTACCTAAAAGCAGACAAAGGCAATAGAGTCGTCATCATGGATAAGGAGAACTACGACAAGCAGATGGCTTCTAAGATCAATAATGGTCCTTAAAGGCAGCTTCGAGTAGACCCCTTACCAAACATGGTGAAACACGTGGATAGAACACTAAAGGAGTTTATGGCAGTACTGGGGGATGCTACAGCCCGTCTTCGCGTACCAAACCCCATCCTTCCCAGAATTAAAGGCCTCCCAAAAGTCCACAAACCCGGAAACGGAATGAGGGATATTGTTTCATCTGCAGGTCTCCAGCCCATAAGGTAGCAAAATAAGCAAAAGAATTTCAAGGTATCTCCGAGCAATTACCAACGAGCTCAGTTCGTAACTCTCATGAATTTGTACAACAGTTACAGTCATCAGGTCTTATAAATAATAATAAAATTATGGTATCTTTCGACGGATGGATCGGCAAAAGGCCCACCATTCTACCGTGTCCCGCGTAGTGAAGATGTTCCGGGAGACGAAAACCATCGAGCGGCGCGCTGGAAGCGGCCGAAAACCGAAAACGGAATACCCAGAGAAGGCGCGTAAGATAAGGCAGTCCTTTATGTAAAACCCGAACATTTCTTCCTGAGACGTGGCGAAAAAAGGTCAATTCGTCGAAGTGGTTCCTTTAGCAGACCATGAAGCGGGTTGGGCTACGTGTTTTTAAGGTCAGGAAGGCGCCAAACCGGACTGACAAGCAAAACACGGTGGCCAAATTGCGTGCGCTGAAGCTGTACCGTGAGTGGCTGGTCAAGCCAGGCCACTCGTCATGGACGACGAGACATATATCAAAGCGGACACCAAACAAATCCCCAGCCTCGAGTTTTTTGTTGGTACGTCCCGCATGGAGGTTCCGGAAAAGTTCCGGAAGAGAAAGATGGACAAATTCGCGAAGAAGTACCTGTTATGGAAGGCGATCTGCGAGTGCGGATGGTATAGCAAGCCGTTCGTTTCAACCGGCACCATTATAACGGGCAGATTTATCGAGAGGAATGCTTGCAGAAGCGCAACGTGGCGGTGGTGATGGTCGATGAGGCCTATATCACCTTGGATGGCAACGACTGAAGTTCATTTCACACGACAAGTTCCCCAAGAAGGGGCTGCTGTGGCTGACAATCAGCGAGAAGGGATTGTCTTTCGCTACGGACTGACCGTAAACGGGGAAATTCATATTACGAAATACCTGCCGGAAGTTGCGTCGTTCATCAAGAAATACCATAAGGACAAAGACGCGGTGTTTTGGCCGGATCTGGCGTTGGCTCACTACTCGAAGCGATCGTTGGAGGAGATGGAGCGTCTGAATAGCGATGTGGTACCCAAGTCGGTGAATCTGTCCAACGTCCCCTAGCTACGTCCCATCGATAATTTCTGGGCCAACTTGAAACGTAAGATCTACTCCAACAACTTTGTCGCGAAAACTGAGGAGGATTTGATAAACAAAACGAAGGAAGAACTCAAAAACATGCCTACACGCATGTTTTCGTCCGCCATGGCGAATGTTCCGGTTAACTGCCGGAAGACCGCTCGCAAGGCCGTAACATTTTTTTGCAAGTAAGGTTAAATAATTACCTTCCATGGGAAATTTATCAAAAGCAATTATCCGACTTAGCTTTTTTTTTGTTAATCACCATCCGAAAAAAGTCCATTTTATTTAATGCAAACGTTAGCATAGGGTTGGCCCAAATAACTGAAGCATTTTTTTTATATCTATACACATATTAAGACCATCTCGTGCCTGGTTTCAATAAAAAAGTAGTGCAAGAAGGAAAAACGGACTAGAAGCAAAATCGAATTTTACAGTTAGATTTGCATGGTAAGGCAGGTGCATACCATGTGAATTCTGTGTATTGGTATTGGTTTCAGCTTTTGCCGTACGCGTCACGGTCTCGATGTTGTCATTTGTTGTTTGTTTACCGCGCACGATGGAGGAGTACCGCGACGTGATAGTAAAGTTATTTGCGAGAGGAGGAGGCGACATATTCCAGCGGTTGAAATCCAACGTGGTGAAGTGGAATTTTATCTATACTACCATCCGTCAGTATAAGAGACGAACTCGGTCAAGGACCGTGCGAAATCTGGGCGGCCACGTTCAGCGAGTACGCCAGCAGACATCAAAGAGGTGAGGGAGCGGGTTCGTCGAAAAATGAACCGCTCCATCCAGAAGACCACTGCTGACCCGAATTTGTCAAACGGGACTGCCTACACCATCATGACGAAGGACAAAGGATACAAGCCGTACACGAAATGCAAGGTTCATGGGGTAACGGAGGCTACAATGAAGAAACGGCTGGACATAGCGAAACTGATTCGCGGCACGCAGGACAGGAGTTCGTGTTTTCTGATGAGAAACTCATTGTGGCTGTGGCAAGACAGCCGCTCAATGTCCAAAATGATCGGCTGTGGGCGCCGACGTTAGCCAGCATTCCTCCGCCCCACATAAACATCCTGCGGTTCCAGAGCGCCATGTCGGTGATGGTTTGGGGCCGTTTCCAGGCGTGGGAAGCACCCACTGGTGTTTATCGAGAAAAACGTGTGAATCAACGCCGCGTACTATAAGACCGAGGTTTTGAAGAATTTGTGGCCCCAGAACTTCGACTTGTCGAGCGATCACTATTCTCAACGCGGCCTACCAAGTGCTGTCCCAGACTATCTTCCGTCGTTTAAGGAGTGTATCGAAAATAAGCTATCCACAAACTTTCTTTCAAATTATGTTGAAAACCGATATTTTATTCATACAAAAAAATGATCCTTTAATGTACGAGGTTAAACTTGAACATAATGACGACCGGATGAAATTTAAGTTATTCCTTCACGAATTTTCGAACTTTGGATCGAATGCTCTTCATCAAGTTCCGGACAAGTGTTGCATCGCATTTTTTGAACGCTTGAGCCCAAATTTTTTTGAACTTCTGCATGTTCTCAGCTGCCTTACCAGTCTTCTTGAAGACCCTCTTCACGATTGCCCAGTAACGTTCGATGGGTCGAAGCTGAGGGCAATTTGGTGGATTGATATTTTTCTCAACGAAATCTATACCCTTTTCCGCAAGCCAATTGAGACTGGTTTTGGCATAGTGAGCCGATGCTAAATCCGGCCAAAACAGTGAAGGTGTACTATGCTTCTTATATAAAGGCAACAATCTCTTCTGGAGACACTCAGATCGATAGATTTCCGCATTTATAGTTCCGGTAGTGTAAAAAATGGTTGACTTCAAACCACAGGAACATATTGCTTGCCATCACCAGTACCTTTCGACCGAATTTCTCCACTTGAATCGACCTGTCCGCATCGCTCACATCCTCCAACGACGGCAGTAAAGTATTGTGGACCTGGAAGGGTTTTGAGTCCTCCTCTACATAGGTCTCATCGTCCATCAAAACGCGATGCATCCGGACGCTGCAAAAGACGCGAATACAATTTCCGGGCCCTTGTTGCTGCTCGCTTCTTCTGTTCTGCACTTTGTTTTGAGATTTTCTGCTTCTTGTAGGTCTTCAGGTGGTTTCGCCTTTTGATACGCTGGATCATTCCGACACTCGTTCCTGCTTTTTGGCCAAATCACGTATTGACATTGATTTGTTCTTCATGATTAGAGATACCACTTTCTGCTCCAGTTTCGGGTTGGAAGAACCGGGTTTTCTGGCTCTTCCTGGTAGCTCATCCAAAGAATAGTGTTCCCCAAACTAATTAATGATGGTTTTAACACTCGCATGATGAATTCCAAACCCTTCTAGTAATACCCTTCTCACTTAGCCATGTGTCCAGAACCTTAATTTTCACTTCATTTTCAATACGCGACATTTTGAAAACGCAGAATTTGAACCGCACAAACAAGTAAACAAAAGAAAGCTGACAGTCAAACGCACAGCATGCAGTGTTCAGAGCATAAAAAACCATCACAAATAGATGCGTACAACGCAAATGTATGTGGATAGCTTATATTCGATACACTCCTTATATCTTAATAAATGCTCAAAACATTTTCAAGATGTTTACATCAATCGGTTGGAAATTTCCCCGCGTATTTTCTTTCATGATTACTATCTAATGTAGGTCTAACGATCTATTAGGACCACACCCACGCTATTTTGCTCAGACTTTGCCTTTTGGCAAGGGTAGGCGTCAAATGAAAATTTGAAAATAACTGATACAGTTTGAACGCTAATAGCTTTATCATTTCTCGATTGGTTTTTGAGATTTTTGCTTCAATCAGTTGAAGTTTTTTGCACCTGTCAACTATTAAAAATATAATTAATTATTGACTTTGAATTTCCAAACAGACCCTGAACAATACATAACGCGATTAGGATAATGGTCTCCAGCTGGTCGATCATATCAACACAATCATTTCAGTCAGCAACCTTTCAGGGACACCAAAGAATTTCTAGGAAGCTAATTATAGTATGTTCTAACACACTTACTCACTTACGTATGCTAACCCAAAGTCCCATTAGAAGAGTACCTGTGTTGCAATGTTCCGCAACGAAACTAGCGAAACTCATCGAACGTTTTAAAGTAGTTTACTTAAACCGGTCGTGTGTTAAACACAACCACACTGATTTTTATTCTGAAATTTTAGAGGATGTTTCTCTGTATATCAAACACACAAGAAAACCATACAAAGAGATACAAATTATCGTTTATTTCACATCTTCACGTGGAAACATTGTCTCAGTTTCACTATAAGCTCTAAGATTTTTTTTTTTGAGAAAGACGCACCAAGCATTGCTTCCTAAAACTGCATCATCGGGTTTAGCAACAACACATAAAGCACAAATGTTTACCACCGAGTATCTATAAATGCAAATCATGAGTTTCGCTGACTCTATCTTCTTGGCGACACAAAAAAAAAGTGATAGTACTGCCGTATTTGCGGTTTTATTTGGTTTATTGTAGGATACCACAACTTCTATCCAACTTTTTTGCCTGAGAAAAAAAAGCGTTGTCGTCGTTCATGCTGCAAAACTCACACGCACATGACCATCGTAGACCAGTTCGTACAAACAAACAATCATGTAATATTGCATCGTTAGACGCACAGAAAACGAAGAACTTAACTGAGAAAAATGGGGAACGTTAGAAAACTATTATGTTTGTGCTATCTACATCGCCATCGTCGGTTCACTTGCTCGGAATGGACCGGGAGTCGATACAACTGCCACGGTACCTATGCAGAGGGTTAAATGTGGAGGGCTGGACAAAACAGACAAACAGGAAAGCATCACCAGTTCGGAGTTTATTTTGTTATACGCTTAAGTGCGCTCCGGTGGATAATTTCCATAAAACTTGCTCCAGTTTCGCACAAATGTATACATGAATGTTGTTGCTTCTGGAGCTGATGTGAACCTCTGGCTTCCGCCGGATGATGATGGTTACGGGAATCTGTTGTTTGCACTTTGCTTATGATACCGAGAGCAAACGAATATCTGATATGGTCGGTCATGATTTACTGAGAAGTGAAGTGTTCTGTGATGCGGATTATCTTCAGCCGTATGATACTAGCATGCTCGAAGTTTAGTAAGGTAGTAGGACAGAACAAATTAATGTTCTACGGTTGAAAATTTATGATCATGTAGCCGATTCATGTGATAAGGTAAAAATATAACCAGACTACAACCAGAAAATAGCTGAGAAAACTGAGCAAAATTTTATACTTATAATTTCATTTTTATGACATTGTTAAGATATCGTCACCACTTTCCTGAACGTTCGATTGTTACTTATATTGACTTATATTGGCTTTGTGGTATTTAACCACGTGGTATTGGTCATATAGTTCTTCAAAACATTATCGATGCAATATTTACAGATGATTTTAACACCAGTTGCAATTATTACTGCATGGAGTATTCAAAGTTTTGAAGAAACATGGAGAAACAGAATTTCACAATCACTGTGCCATCTGAGCAATTTCCGACTTTTTTTTTCTGAAGTTGCAATATTCTGTTTTTCATTCAACAATATTCTGTTTTTCATTCAACACAAAACAACCGGTACTGTTTTTTTTGTATGGATCAAGTCCAAGGTCGTCTTTCAAAATACTGCTGATCGTTGACGGCGACATTCCCAGTTCTTTGGCCATGTTTAGGCCAGACTTAGAAGAATTCCGCTGAACTCACACGCTCACTCATTTGATGGCAAAGAAGTCTATCATCGTGCCGCACTTTGTGCCGACCGGATGCAGCCTAGCGGCTATATATAAGATCCTTTCGCTCCTGGAGAAAGACGAAAGCATCGAGTGCAAGCCGGTTTCCGGCCGTCGGAATTTTTTGCTTGACCTGAAGGTGCAACAAGGTGACAACATTCTTCCACGCCTTGAGCAAGCAGGTCGGTGTGACTAGCCAGACAGTCGAATAGTTATAAAGCTAACATGGACATCGTCATGAGGTCAAGAGGATGCGCAACCGGTGACCCAAAAGCAGCGGCAGTAGGCGTTCGTCAAGGATGTCTTCCCTGGGAAGCACAACGTGGTTTGATCAGATAAAATGTACCTGTGGCTGAAATGATCAGATAAAATGTAAATGTGGATAAAATGTTCGTATGGTCTGAAGTGGGAAGTTTGCGCATATTTCGGATATACATTAACAAAATAGTATTCTGTTTTATCTTAAATGCTTGACTTTATGTGATCTTTAGAGGGAAAATACAAAAAAAAATAAACATCTCGGTTTTGAAGAAATTTGCGGACTTTTCCTAGAATATGTTTCATTAATCGGCGCACATTATTCTCATCCATCGTTTGGGCAATCTTATTCCACTTGGTTCTCAGTTTATTGATGCTTTTGACGACACTGCCATCATCTTCATAATAGCCCAAAATCTCTCTATCAGTTTGGTGGGTTGAGTGCTTTCGGTATAAACTGAATCCCGTTGGTTTCATATCACTGTAGCACTGTTTTACTATAATTACAGCTTGCAAGATCTGGCCAATACATGACAGGTTCATTGTGGGATCTGATGAATGGCAAGATTCGCTTTTGGAGACATCACGTTCTGTACAGCTCTGAATTAAAAGTCTTATCAGTGATGAAACCTTTGGTCGTTCTACCGCAGCTACAGATGTCTTGCCAAGTCATGTATTTACGTGCAAATTTATCTGCAAGCACTAACTTGAATTTGGCAGGAACATCTTCCCGAGCCGTAGCCAAGTAATTTTTGTGTGCCGGTAGCTGTTTGAAATCGTCCTTTTCATAGGTTTCATCGTCCATGAGGAGACAACCATTGAAACACCTGATCATACAATTTTCTGGCACGGATTCTGGCCATATTGTTCAGCTTTTGATCCCTATTTGGTTTGCCAAATCGCGGTCTGAGATGTTGGGGTTTGCCTTAATGTTCTTGATGACTTTATTCCACAGTTGACGGTTGAAAGTACCCGCCCGACGCTTAACAGAACAACGATCCTGTTCCAAATCGAACCAAATCGGACTTATTGTCTACATGACACAAACTTAAAACTAAAAAAAAACGACCTTTTCAAATACGAGTCAAAAAGTAAGCAGGAAATTCGCAAAATTCAAACCATTCTTCGACAATCGTAAACGCTTGCATGATAGCTGTTAGTGCATCTTCAGTGGTGGTCTATTTTTGAAACAACTTTATACTCGATTAGCATCAGCATAACTGGAATACAAAAATAGACCTAAAATAGACCAACTTCACGTCCTCCACGTCGGTGGTGTATTTCTTGTTATTCAACCCGCCAATATCTGTCATCATGTCAATCAATGGGAATTAGAGATCAGATTTTTTTTTCAAAGATCGCTGATTTGTCGCAAACTTTTTGCTATTGGTTTCGATTGATTTTACCAAATATTTTTTACTACCAGTAGTGCATCGGTGGCAGACGACGAGGAATACTTTCGTTTGCGCGAAGGTTTAACCTCTTGAAAATGCAGCAAATCGATCAACTTCCCAGATTTTTTACAATTTCTCGTAAATTATTGAAATATTTGTGATATTCTGCTTGTTATCATGAAAGATGTACACAAATGGGAGTCCAATTAACTTCTGGGAAGCTAAATCTCAAAGCTCCGATAATTTCCGGAAATTTGTTTCTATTCCATGGATGATCAGCAAATTTTTGGAAATTCAACCAAGTGTCCAGAAACGTTGAGAATTTTTCGGCAACTCAATGGACTTCTCCTAAGTTCCACCACTTCTCTTCTCAAAAAAGAGTAAGCAAACCTCATGATTATCTTGAAACTTGCTATCAGCTCTTAATCAACTTCCGAGAAGCTTAATCAACTTCTGTCAAGTTCATTATATTTCCACCCAGTCCTCATAGATGTTCCAACGTGCATGGTAATTCAGGAACTAACTCATTGCCTTGGTCATCTGATGGCCTCGGTGCAGGTTCCAAAAGAAAGATACCTATATTCTTTACAATACAAACCTATCGAGTGACGAACAGAGCGCCATCCACAAAGGTGACATGAGCTTCATATGAATGCCTAAAAATCCAAGACCAATGATATGTCACTTCAGAGTGATCCATAATGCGCATTTAGCTGGAACGATACGTTTTCAGCCTAAGTTTGAAGTTTTGGAGCAAAATTGTCTTCTACAAAGTTGTTTTTAATAAAAAGGCCGTTCTCTTGAAGTGAATGAAAATTAGGGTGGTCCTTGTTTTCAGAGCAATCGATAATATATCTTTTTTATTTGTAGAAATAAAGGCATACATTCTTGAAAAAAGTTGTACATGAGAATATTTTTGAGTATTTTTAAAATCAACTTTGAATGACAAATTTTTTTTGTAGCTTTTGAAATGACCGTATTAGAGCACTTTCCAACGTAGCTTAGGGTTTCCATATAAAAATTGGTTATTTTGCTCTAACTTTTTATTTAAAATTTTTCAGCACAGCTGTCTTCCGATTGATTCTAAAACAATGAAAGATACAACTTTTGATGTACTGAAATCATCGCTATCGTATGTCAAACAAAAGTTGTTATGGTTTTCGGGATATTTCTCAACTGTATTTGGACGCTTTTATATTTTTGCATATTAGATTTAAAAACTGGAGATAGGATATTTTTAAATTGAGTAAAACACTTTTGAAAAGGGCGTTATTTGATAAGAAAATCATAAATAACCTGTAACGGTAACAGATATTGGCAAAATTTTAGGTCAAAAGTTACATCTTTTCAAGACCATCTTAAGACAACTTTGTTAGAAAATTTGAAATTAAAAAGTTAGAGCAATAAGCTTGTTTACCTTCAGCCGCACTGACGAAACTACCCATGCAGCACCAATCATAGTAACCCATGAGTCAGCAGACAAAATTTGACAGCTCGAACTCTAACCGTAATGGCAAAAACAGTGAAGCAACTCCGTTCAGAAGTGTGCGCGTTCAAAGAATGGAACCCCAGCGCGTCGAAAACGGAAATCGTGCGGCACTTTGTGGACGCCGGATACGCATGTTCCGGCATCTACAACATCTTGGCACTATTAGACAACAATCAGAGCATCGAAACAAAGCCCAGTTCTGGACGGCCGACGACCCTGAGTGACAAGAAGCTCCAAAGGATGCTGAAGAGGAAGACCGAGGGAAAAGTGGCTACATCGCTTGGCCGGGAGGTCGGTTCAACCAACCAAACAGTGAAAAAGTACCTGGTGAACATGAACATACATGTCAGGATGGCAGGCCATTGCAGCCAATGACGCAGCGGTAGCGGCTGAATAAGATGGTCAACTCGATTTTCCCTGTGAATCGCGACGTGGCGGTGGTGATGGACGACGAGACCTATCTCACCCTGGATGGCAACGCTTGGCAGGGCACTTCGTATTCTACTTCCCCCACGAAGGAAGTGAGCTCCGAGGTGAAGTTCATTTCACACACCAAGTTCCCCAAGAAAGCGCTGCTTTGGCTGAAAATCAGCGAGAAGGGGATGTCAAAGTCGCTCTTCTTTTGCTCCGGACTGGCCGTGAACGGGGAAATTTATAGTACGAAATCTTTGCCGGAAGTTGCGTCGTTCATCAAGAAAACCATAAGGGCGAAGACGCGGTGTTCTGGCCGGATCTACTGGAAGCGATCGTTGGAGGAGATGGAGCGGCTGAATATCGATGTGGTACTCAAGTCAGAGAACCTGCCAAACGTCCCCCAGCTGCGTCCTATTGAGAATTTCTGGGCCAACCGTAAGATCTATTCCAACAATTTGGTCGCGAAAACTGAGGAAGAATTGATAAATAAAACGAACAAAACTCAAAAACAAATACATTAAACGGAAGTTCTTTCTCACTGAAAGCCTAAGCTTTCTGCAGTTTTGTCCATAGTAAAAAATATTACCCCATAGAAGTATGTAGTTTTCCATTCAAACCGAACAAACTTCAATGCTTAAGTTCTGTACGGCCAACATCGCATGGAATCAGTGTACATAAACGTCCACGACATACAAATCCAAAACGTAGAAATGAAACTGCTGTAACAATGCAAAAATGCACTCAAAGGCACGAATCTCATCTAAATCCGGTTTGTTTTCAGCTCCACCCCGAACGTTCATACGCTCACGTATAAAACTACTCAGCATGTAGCCAGCAAAATGGGCTGTATCACTGGCTAGGATATGTTGAAGCTTGGGTCTCACAAAAAAGAGGGCAAAGCTCAAAGACGCATCCAATGATATAGAGCGAGCGCGTGATGTTTGTGCGAATGGCCCAACCAGATAGTATTGAAAATTGCATTAAACCTATGGTTCGCTTTTCCACTGCTTTCCGTTAACATTGCGATGAAACAAACTGTGCCAGACGGGTAACTATTCCGGAGAGTTTTTGCATTCAGCGATAAAAATTGATCCATGTAACAATGCCACCCTTCAAGAGTCATTCAGCAGGGGATTTTAGGTCATGATTGCTCTGAAACTTCAACAATCGAAAATCAATAGAACGTGCTGCTCGTAGAAAATACTTGCAAAAGTTCGCTAACCAACAACTTAAATGTAACTGCGATGTTTCACTGGCAACAATTTTGAACTCAATTCAATTGAGACGCCCATAACAAAATTACTAAACTAGTTCACTTTTGGTGCATTGCATCGACTTTCTTAACGACATAAATGGCAACCGCATTCACCAACATGTTCACCAGCATCTTACTGAGGAGATAACAAAGCACGACCCAAATTGGACCCAAGAGAAATGAACGACCGAAAGAATGAAATGATGTCGGTTGTTTTACGTGCTGTCAAGATCAAAGTGTCATAAGAGTGTAAGCTTCCCTCACATGTTGTCTCGCACAGTCAGAGATCACTCGAGGCGGAAGCTTCCGGTCAAGCGAACTTTATCCACTTGAGAAAATTTGATCTAAGGAACTCTTCGCCTGGCGATGGACATTCCCCGGCAGAAAAATCGTCCCGGCGTTCCATTTACTTAATACAAAATAGAAGCGCATAGGATGTTCAAATTTCAATGCTTCTCTAGAAAGTCCACAACTACAAGATGCAGTATGTACGCGTCTCTAACAACCTACTATCGTTGCTCGAACAAGGAACTGAGTAAAACTTTTCACTATATCTTGCTTGAACTCTCCCGGAGGACATAACCTTACCCAATCCTTCCTCTGCTACGTTCGGTGTCGTCGGTAGGTACCGGGCCAATAAAGACTCTGCGTCAGCTCAAGCAAGGAATACAACTTTTACTCACGGGCAAGACGAAGTCGGAACGGGTTTCTCCATTTTCATCGACGGTGAACTTTGGTGCAGTATCGTATTTCCCTTCCCCGTTGGTTTTTAGCAGTGGAGGTGCGCTGAACCGAGTCCGGAATAAGATTCGATGAATACAATCATTCGATTGGTAATAATATTATATATAATCATATTTATCGCATAATTTATTGCCGACAGGAGGTTACTTGGATTCCCGGTAATGTATGATGCTGGTGTATGTATGTATGTATGTGGTGGTGGTGTATATCTTACTGCTTCTTGAACTACAGACTGTTACAGTAATGACTTTCTACGATGTAGATCAATAAAGGGTGATTGATCTCTTATGGATAAACGATAAGAACTTTGCCACTACACTTACATCATTATGAAATGAAGTGTGAAAAACCATTCATGCTTTCAGTTTACGGCGCCCTGTTGTTCACATCACATTTAGTGCCTAAAATTCAATCCGTGCAAATCAAATTGGAAAACTATCGTTGAAAAAATAAACGTTCCATTGTGCACAGACGGTGCTCTGTTCCTGGGATATCATGTAGAAAATTGGAAAATTTCAAACAATTTTTGCCATATACTGAAAATTTATTTTTTTAATAAGCTTTCACTCGTTTCGTAAACATGGATTTTGTACACAGAAAAAAATTATTAATGTTATCAAGTTTGTGAATTTTCCCCTCGTTTAATTCCAAGCCAAAGGAGGCGCAAACAACGCAATTTGTTGTTGTCTTTGATGCGCCATACAACAATGTTTGCAATTTTTCATACAACAGGTTTGATTTAGGCGTTATCTTTAGGCGTTACATTAACATAAAATATCCCATTATGTTCTGCCAAATCTAGCATTCCTTTTATGTGCATTAGATAACGCAGAAAATCCAATTTTTCTTTTATCTGTGTATATAGAACAAATGTCTCGTAAATTGTATGAAACACTCAAATTGCTTTTTATATGCTGAAATGCTATCATTACACCTTTTTGTATAATGCACAAAATGGATTTCGTGAAGACCAGCCAATCACTGTTTCTCTTTTAACGTACTCATGCATGTTATGCCTGGTACAGACATACAACGTACAGCGTTGTACTCCTTTAGTCTAGTACGTGTTTTTTGGTACAGGATTAAAGTATTTGACAGTTCGTACAACGGTCAGCGTTGTGTGTCTGTCCCAAGCATTAGTGTTGGTGCTGGAATGGGCAGGAATAACTTATTTATCCCAAAATAAACATTTAAGCGCTGTCGAGAGTTATAACTTCATAGTCATTAATGAAGTATCTTCTCACGATTCACTTTGATGCAATGAACTCAACAACGAATGCAGAAACAGCTCTTCTCAAAAATGCAGGATCGAATTCCATGTTAGACTAATTAAAATAAAACGCTAGACAATTCCACATGGTTGAGTTTTTTTTAAATTACATTTCGAGTCAACATAGTTGATCTGCCAATCATTCATGCAATCACCTAAGAATTTCTTCTTTTTAATTTGAAACAAAACATTCGTAGCTCTTGGTATTATTTTCGTTCAATGCACAAATGCTTCGTGTTTTTGACACTCACGCGTGTACCATTTATTAAGAAGGAAGCTTCATAAAAAGTACAAATCAGTTTCGTTGCAGAAAACAACGGATAGTTTATTTAGTTCTACGTTTGATTTTGAAATATTAGCTACACTGATAGGCAAAATAAAGTGCCCACCTCATCGTTTTTTCAATTTCTCTCATATAATTGGTTCAAATTAAAGTAAACAAACTGTATTTTTTTTATTATCTTATTTTTTATATTCTTTTTAAGTTTCACTTATAGAATACTGCAAAAAAAGGAGTTTTACTTTAAAAATAATATCAATTTGTGTTGAAAAAAGAAACAGTGACAAAATAAAGTGCCCACTTCATTTAGGCTACAGAAAACATAAATTAAAGTAAAATAAAAGCATTTCAATAATTGATGTGTCCCCCTTTGGCCTTCAGGACCTCCTGCAGGCGCTTCGACATGCTCTCGACCAGGTTCTTTAGGTGCTGTGGATCTAGCTCTTCCCAGGCGCGCTCCAGGGCTTCAAAATAGTTATTTTTATTGGTAACACCAGTTTTGTCAACCCTGGCATCGAGAAACGCCCACAAATTGTCGATGGGATTGAGGTCCGGGCTTTGTGGAGGCCATTCCAGTGGTTTGATCCGACAAGACCGGAAGAAAGACTTGATCTTCTTGGACTGGCTGGAATACGAACTTCTCTTCAAGGCCCGTCTGGATCAGCGATACCTCCAGATTTTCTCGCAGGATGTAGGATGGATGATGTAAGAATCTGCCGTCATTATCCCGTCGATTTACACAATGCTGCTTCCCACTCCACCCCACGAAAAACACCTCCAGACCATCACATTTCCTCCTCCATGCTTCATCGTGCCTTGGATGTGGCGCTCCTGAAGCTCCTCTCCCGATCTGCACCAAACACGAACCCGCCGCTTTCGGTTAAACAGCTCGAATTTTGATTCGTCCGTCCAGACAACCGTTTTCCAGAACTCTAGGGGCTTATCAGCATGCTTCTTAGCAAAATTAAGCCGTTTGGCTTTGTTTGCCTTGCTGATAAATGGGCTCTTCCGGGCAAGTTTGCTATTCAACCCCTGTGCTACGAGACGGCGTCGAGCAGTTCGACCGGAAACTGATAACTGAAGGGTTTCCTGGATCTCGCGGACAGTTTCGTTCGGGTTCTTCTTGATCGATCCACCACTGATCCAAACGTTTTAAGCTTCAGAAGAATTTTGCCAACCGCTGTCTACTGATACTGTACTTCTTAGCGACAGCCCGGTGCGATTCACCGTTTTGCACATCACGAACGACCAATTTTCGGATACACAAGGGAATTACTTTCGAAATCACTGCGTTCTCCATTTTTTTTCAATTGAATCAAATGCGATCACGTATACAAATGCACCAGGTTGAGCCGTTTGCTTCAAAAACATGTGAAAATATCAAAACATAAACAACCGAGGGGTCTTCCAATGGAAACTTATCGAAAACATATCGATTTTTGAAGTGGGCACTTTATTTTGTCACTGTTTTTTTTCAACACAAATTGATTTTTTTTTCTTTAAGTAAAACTCCTTTTTTTTCAGTATTTCAAAAGTGAAACATGAAAAGAATATAAAAAATAAAATAAGAAAAAAAACTACACTGTGTTTATTTTAATTTGAACCAAGTAAATGAGAGAAATTGAAAAAACGAAGAGGTAGGCACTTTATTTTGCCTATAAAAGTAAAATTAATTTTCAGTGTACAAACACTACGAGGAGCAGGAGGGACCAAAATACGGAGAGGGGGTTTTCTTTGAGGGCCTATGTCAAAATGGAAGCAAGATAGGATCAGAAAATACAACTTTGGACTAGATAATTAACCAAACAATTCACCGAACAAAACAGGACCTCAGTTCGTGATGAAGCCAAACAGACTTGCTGAAAGGAAGTTAATCCTATGGAAGAACGTCAAAAAGGGATTCCATTCTGTTATTAATGTTTGAATTTCAAAGGGGTCACTCACAGTGCTGGCAAGTAAATTGGTAAAATCTTCTATTTGAAAATTATTTTGCATCAATAATGGATTTAAAAAAATATGAAATAAACTGTATTGGAGGGTTCGTAAAAAATGGCACACACAAAAATTTTCATCAAAACTCGGCCTGGTATTGTTACTTTTGGAAACTTGAAAATGAAAATAATGATCATAAAATATGATGTTTATTTCACAAAACTTCTTTTCCCAAAGCAAATGCTTGTATCTTTATCTTCACAGGAAAAAATAATTAATTTTAACAAACGTGTAAAATAGCCCCTCGTTTAAATCCAAGCGAAAGGGGACGTATACGACGAAATTGTTTGCAAGTTTTCATGCGCCATACAACAATATTTGAATTATTCCATACAACAGGCTGCATTCAGGCGTTATCTGGGTTAAATTTACTTGAAATAACTTATTATTTTCTGGCAAATCTAGCATTCCCTCTTTGTGCATTAGATAACGCAGAAAATTCAATAGATCTTTTTATCTGTGTTGGCTAAACTTATTTAGTTCTGAGCAACAGATTTTCTTATGTGTGGTCACTTTCATCCAGACTTTTTTTAATGAAGGCATTCCAAGCATCTTCAGGAATTGATCCTGATTCGACTATTTGCAATTTAGCTGAAACTTGGCAAGCTTTTTCCTTTCTTTAATAGGTGTCACTTTGCTATAGTGGTTCCACATTATGAATCAAGACTATTTTTCCAAAGGGCCTGTGTAAAAATGGTTTAGAAGGTAAGGAAAACTGAAATGATTGAAAACTAGGAAAATTTAACACCTCATTTAAATTTAATTTATCATATTTTTTGTTGTTGCATGAAGCACGCAATCAATTATAAGGTTTGAAAATTGAAAATATCCTTCTTATCAACATGCAACCCTAGGAGTGGACAGCAATTTCTGCTAGAACCAAAGATGTGACTAGAAAGTATTGACACGGCAGGTTGTGAAATTGAATACAAGTAGTTGAAATTGAGCGTAGGGCATGTTTGAAACACCGACAAACCGACAGGAAACTCAATCTTCACTTTTGATCAAGAATCCATAACGACCGATTCAAATGTGGAGCGATCCCATCTGTCAAAACCTATAGAATCATGTTATCTAGATCAAATAAATGTCTCCAGAATATCTCAGACATGAACCTTCTTATCAAGTTCCCAAGAGAGTAACTCGAACTGTTCGTGGCTTCAATAAACGTTTTCAGCGAACACGAAGATAGATGTCAGTAATATGATTTGAACAGAAATATTGAGACATTTTCTATTGTTCTTCATGTCGGTTTGTCCGTGTTTAAAAGGCGGCATCCGATCATTTAAACTTCATTTGATCTCTTTAGAAAAAAGTGAAACATTTTTTTTTAAACTCTCATTAGTAAATGCGAGAAAGTTGCATTAAATTCACAACAGAAAGCTTATATTTTTTAGTGACGAGCACTCGAGAAGTCTGCAAGTTGCAGACGAAGTAGTTTTCTGTAGTTGAACTCAACGAGATTTGCTCGCGTTTACTAGTGATAGTTTTGAATAATGTTTCAGTTTTTTATTTTAAAAAAGTTATCAAATGATGTGTCAATTAAAATTTTCCTAGTTTTCCAATTTCAATCGTTTTACTACACACTTAGAAAATTTGACAGTATTCGGTAATTTTTTACCAAACAGTTGAATGTTCGGTAATTAGATTTAACGGATTTCGGTAAAATTGGACAAGTTCCGGTACATTTTTGTACCGGAAGACTGTAAAGTTTCACCGAAATATGGTAAAACGGATTTCCGAACGTTCAGCTGTTGAAATTTCGGTTAAAAATTACCATACACTGTAAAATTTTCCAAGCGTGTAATAAGCTTGTAAAAGTGTTTTTAGAAAAAAGTGAAGTGAAAAATACAGATGGTTATTGAGCCATTCTGAATTTTTTTAAATGTAACAAGAAAAAAAATTAAAAGCGAACTCCAAAAATATACACAAATAAATTATTATCTGAAAATGCGAATATTAAAAATATCTATTTATTTCAAACTAAAGCCCACAATGTCTCCTTCAATCTGGCGGATGATTGTTCCTGCAGAACTGAAAAACAAAAAAGGTCTAGTTTTTCGAAATTTGAAAAACATCACCATTTACCATAATTTTACAATGCAATTTTCAGAAAGTGTATTTTTCTCATATTTTTTGCTTCTCTTTCCAACGCATCTGTACTATCCGATTGGATCTGATTTTTGACAGCTAAATTAGTTTCCAAAATTCTGCCAGACCAGAGTGACCAGTGAGAGTGTTGCAAGTTTACAATTGGTTCCTTAAAATATTTATGTATACCTTTTTTTTCGGGAGCACTTGAATTGGTAATTGAGCCCTGGCCATATTATCAGCGACTGGCGACGAGTCATAAGTAAATGAATATATTTTTTGGCTCAGGATGTACAAGTACACCGGTTCCAAGCTTGATGATTCGCTCCTAATAAAGTTACTCAAATCAAAAAACCCCCAAATATTCTATCAAAATAACATAACGAATCAAAACAAAAACAAAGATAGTAGTACGAAGCGGTATCGAAAACACAGGAGTGTATTGCAAGGTGCAGACTGCAAGAACCACTTCCGAACTAGGGGTTCTACAGCAGTGAACTTTTGGTATTGATAGTTTGTTTCATTTTGAATGTTGATATTTCTGTGTACCTAATATTTAAGTTTTAAAGGGTGTACTCGATAAAAATGGCACTCCTAAAATATTCTGTACCTTTCGAACGATATGAGTAAACAAAAAAAAAAAAATTATCGTGTATTGTTTACATCTGTCAAATTTCGTAGTCATTCATACAGTAGTCCGTGAAAAATTGTGTGCTCTTACAATCAAAATCCAGAGGCCTCCAGAAGCTTGGATAATACATCTGCGTCTTGGGTGAAAGAACCTTCAAGGAGCAACTGAGTGCCCGAGAGCTGGACTGTCGACTTACAAGAAAATGATGACTCCAAATCACGACGATAAACAAAACACGTCGGCCAAAGCACGATCGCGAAAGTTGTACACGACGATGCTAACGAAGTTTGATTGCGTGGTACAGGACGATGAAACTTACGTCAAGACAGACTTCAAACAGCTTCCGGGACAGGAATTTTATACGGCAACCGGTCGGGAAAAGGTGGGAGATATTTTCAAGCACATTAAACTGTCAAAGTTCGTGAAGAAATATCTGGTGTGGCAGGCCATCTGTACTTGTGGCTTGAAGAGCAACGTTTACATTGACACCGGAATCGTCAACCAGAAAATTTATCTGAGCAAGTGCCTAATAAAATGTTTACTGTCTTTCCTGAAGCGACACAATTGTTCCGTTCTATTTTGGAAGGATTTGGCATCTTGCCATTACGGCCAACAACGTTCAAGTGGTGCCCAAGAACAAGAACCCTCCCAATACGCCAGAGCTCCTTCCAATCGAACAATATTGGGTCATCGTGAAGCGGAACTTTAAGAAGACTCAAAAAGCTGTTGTGAACGAGAAACAGTTCAAGGCGAATAAAGTGGAACATTGGAATTTCTACGTGTGGAATTTCTAATTCAGTTTCTCAAGGAACGACTGAATCGATTTGAATGAAAAAAAAAAACGCGAATTTAATGGTAGTATAATTCCATATGAATTTTATTGAAATTGGTTGACTGGTTTCGGAGATACCCCCCGGGGAAGTTACCACTGACTTCGATCAAAAGCCAACATGGAACACCTCGAATTACTTGAGAATAGGAGAATTAGTCCAATGGTGATGACATCAAAAGTCCAGATTCAAATTGATAACATCCGGGTTAAGGTTACGGCTACTCCCGGGAAAGGGAACAGATTCGGATTCGGATCAAAAACCCATCATACGACACATCAAATAACTTGAGAACTAAATAAACGTGCAATAGTGATGTTATCTTGTTTTCAGGACTCATCTGGGCTCGTATTCCTTGTTCTACCAGGGAATATGGGTAAGATCACACGATACGTGGATAAATTGAGGTTTACTTTTACAAGTAGTGTGAGAACGAATTCACTGTAGTTATTCCTTTTGCGATTTCGACAAATAAAAAATATACATTGCTTAAGAAACCGACTGCTGATTTAAGGCCCAAGATGCTTTAGGTGAAGTGATCCTACATTCTGGCCCCTTGGATATAGCACTGTCTTCTCGCATTTTTGAAGTGATAAATCTCAGTTGTTGTGGTCATTGAAAATTAAAATTAATTTTAAATTCATTTCATTCATTTCATTTCGTCGCAGAAAACATGATGATGAAGATTTGATATGGTATATAACGCTTGGTCCTTGGAACCTCGGATCAAAATTCTAATTTCCATGCGGTTTGTATACCATTCTTTTGTAATAGGGGTAAAATACAGGGGATGATAAAAAAGGAGAAGACTAGCAAAATTTTGTTCAGATTCAAAGTGATACAGTTCGGTGAATAGTTAACCGATTTTGATGAAATTAAAAGCGTCGACGGAGAATTTATTTTAATTTTAGCATGTTTATTCAAAATTTGGTTTGACTTCCGGACATCGGAGATATCACGGATACTTTGAGGTTATTTCAAATGTGCAAATTTTCTGCAGCTCGTTATTTTTTATGTTACTTGAAAATCGGAAATATTATATTTTTCTCAAAAACTAGAAACACTTCTCTTCATAACAAGTCTGTCAGTGGTTGAAGATCGTGAATCGGCCCATAAACAACCGAGATTTGGCTTTTTCCGTAAAATATAGTTTTTTACCCTATTACCTGACACTTCTTAGGTTGAAAAACTCCTTTTTAATTTATCTGTAACTCTGCGTACCCTTAACCAAATTAACGGGTGTCCACTAAATAATGAGAACGAAACGAATGGGTCAGGAAAAAAATACTAGTGAAGATTTGTTCAAACTGATTTATTTTATTAAAAGGGTCAACTTAAATCTTCAAACTAAGTTTAGTGAATATTGTCATATGGTCCGTGGTCCGCCAGTGGCGCAGCTTAGTCGTTATGCTGGAACATGACCGTTGGACGGCAGCCACATCGATTTTTCGGATGCAGCTTTTGATCCTGTTGGTAAGTTGCTTGGTGTTCTTGGCCTTCCAATTATCCTTGTATACCATGGAGCTCAAAAGACCGAAGAAATCCTCGATAGGACGGCACTGTGGCAAATTTGTCGGATTCCGGTCTTTTGGGACATATGGTATATTTTGGCTCTCCAAAAACGTTAGCGTTTTTTTGCGTAGTGCGATGATGCCTTGTCCGGCCAAAACACGTATTTGCCATCCGAGTGATGTTGTTTAAGAAATGGGATGAGTATTTTCTGCAAACACTCTCTTTGGTACACCTCCTGGTTGATGGCCAAACCGCTTGGTTTGAACCACGGCTTCGAAATACCCTTATCGGATATTACGATGTATAACATAACCTTCGATTCAAATTTGTGCTTGAACTTATACATTACTTTTGGAGGAGTAGTAGATTTGTCCTTAGTGTAGAATCGGTCGTTTCCCGGTATCTGAGACTTCGAAAGAGGAAAGTAGCTTTCGTCGTCCAGAACGAAAGATTTTCCGCCGTAATTCCGAGTCATCCAGCGGCATTGGGATTTCACGGTTTGAATCTGCTCATCTGTGTACTCTGGGGATCTGGTTTTCTTTCTACACACTATTCCTTCTTTCTTTAGCGTCTTGCAGATGAGTGACTTCGAACAATGGAACTTTCGGGCTGCTTCCCGTTGACTTACCGAATCCTTGTTGTTGAACATGCTGCGTAGCGAGCGGAGCGTTTTCTCATTCATTATTTTCGCTGGACGGCCGCAACCTTTCTTCCGGGTTACTCTCATGCATGCCAGGATACGGTATACGGTGGATACCGGAACTTTTTCACGACAAAAATGGCCAACCGTGTATTTTTTCCACGATCTTCGTTCGCTTGAAAGAATTGTACAACGCGCGCGCGCAGTTCTTCCTGTTTCGACGGCATGCTGAACACGACTGAACATGTTAGAGTGAAATAAGAGTGTATGAAAATTTTCTGGAGAGTGCAACGATTTATTCATCTAAAGTGACATTTCTATGCGGCCGTTTTTGTTCTGATGGAAAAGTATTGAAATCATTCTCATTTTTAAGTGGACACCCGTTAGATGTAATGGCCACCCTACCAGTGTAATGGCCAGAGTTAGAACTGTATCAAACCTGGCTTGCGACATATCAAACTTCATGATTTTTCAAACCAATACCACTGGTAGTCAACCTGAGAGTATTCTTTCACATTGGCCACACCTGGTGACGTTCCGGATTCCGGGTTCCCCCAGGGAAGTGGCCAGTTTTCGAATGATGTCAAACCCTGGCTTGCGACACATCAAACTTCATGATTTTACAATACAATACCGCTGGTGGTCAACCTGAGAGTATTCTTTCACATTGGCCACACCTGGTGACGTCTTGGATTCTTGGAGTTTGAGGTTGAGAAGGTTTTGATCGATGAGTGGTATAAAATACCTATCGAAACAATCCGAAAATTGTACGATTCCATCCCTAGGCGTATCCTAGCCGTTTTGAATGCGAATGGTGGACCCACGCCTTATTAAACGCGATTTTCCTTTGAAACGATCTATCTAATCAAAATAACTGAATTATTGTTAGCATATCCGAACTTTTATATATTTTCGAAACTATGTTTGAATAATTTGCCATTGAATCCTGATGCCCACAATAGAAACCTCAGATTCGCCACCAGTGGTATTGGTTTGTAAAATCATGAAGTTTGATGTGTTGCTAGCCAGGTTGGACATCGTTCTAAATTCAGCCACTTCCCTGGGGGAACCCGGAATCCGGAACGTCACCAGGTGTGGCCAATGTGACTGAATACTCTCAGTTTGACCACCAGCGGTATTGGTTTGTAAAAGCATGAAGTTTGATGTGTCGCAAGCCAGGGTTTGACATCATTCGAAATCTGGCCACTTCCCTGGGGGAACCCGGAATCCGGAACGTCACCAGGTGTTGGCAAAGTGAAAAAATACTCTCAGGTTGACTACCAGTGGTATTGGTTTGTAAAATCATGAAGTTTGATATGTCGCAAGCCAGGTTTGATACAGTTCTAACTCTGGCCATTACACTGGTAGGGTACTTCCTTCACGATTCCCGATAATGAATCCGGAACTACGGAAAATAACGAAATGTCCGCTACTTTTCCAAAAACTAGGATAAATTTGTAATCGTATGGAAAAAGTTGCATCTAATTTGGTTAAGGGTACGCAGAGTTACAGATAAATTAAAAAGGAGTTTTTCAACATAAGAAGTGTCAGGCAATAGGGTAAAAAACTACATTTTACGGAAATAGCCATATCTCGGTTGTTTATGGGCCGATTCACGATCTTCAACCACTGACAGACTTGTTATGAATTTTTGTTTCTGAGAAAAATATAATATATCCGATTTTCAAGTAAAATAAAAAAAAACGAGCTGCAGAAAATTAGCACATTTGACATAACCTCAAAGTATCCGTGATATCTCCGGTGCCCGGAAGTCAAATCAAATTTTGAATAAACATGCTAAAATTAAAATAAATTCCCCGTCGACGCTTCTAATTTCATCAAAATCGGTCAACTATTCATCGAACTGTATCACTTTGAATCTGGACAAAATTTTGCTAGTCTTCTCCTTTTTGATCATCCCCTGTAGATGTATGCAGCACATATCGTAATAAATCATTACATTTATTATAACGAATTATAATAAAATGATCTGAATTTTCTTTATTGAAATTTACGTGAAAATTGTAGTCGCCACCAAAATAATATAAACTGGACGTTTCTATAATTGATTTTTATAATAAGATTAAATTTCTTAAATTCATAAATTTTATTAATAATCTCATTAGTTTTCATTAACTCTCATCATAAAAAAAATTGGTTCAGTGGTAAAGTTATCATTATTCAAAAAATATATAGTTTTTAAAATTTTGTTTATCGAACCACCCTATCTCAAAATGGGATGCCCTTATGACAAAATGAAAAATCGGAATCATACATTTTTTGCAAAAGAACAAACCTACCATACATTGCGAAATTTTATGATCCACTTCATCTATTTGGTACGGAGTTGCTGAATTATCAAATTTAACGGATGTTCCGGAACTTCAAAAACACCACTAAATGGCCACGCAGGGCCTTAAATTGTTCTTTACATCGCTTTACTTCTTACAAATGGTTTTGAAAAAAAAAATCGTATTACTAATGAGTTTATCATTTTATCGGATGTTTCGGTTATTCCAGGGGACCATAAGGTTATCTCGCAAGTGTGACCTAATATGAGAATATATAAAGTATATTTGAAATCAGTGGTCCATTATTGCTTGTAGAAACATAACATATCCATATAAAATCCATTTTTAAACTTTTTTCCAGCTTTTGTATGAAATGGAATCACTGTGCAGCGGTGTGAACAACAATTGTTGAAGGATAATTTCAGATAAATGAATTGATGTACGCAGGAAAATGTTCAATCAATTGATGTACACATCTTGAAAATCTATCGCCGATTGCTTGAGTTATTATTGTTTAGTTTGTTTCAATATTTCGTGACGGTCGCTTTTTTCGAATTTTGGTTTGACACCCTACTCTTACGTAGTCTATCTCAACAAGTCAGTTAAAGTCTAGGGAATGAGTTTTGTCAGTGTGAAAAGTGTCTGATAAAGGGTGTCCACGATGAAATTGCCACACTATGAAATTGCTCTAACTTTTTAACCGTTGGGTAGAATCATAGTGCATTATTTACATCCTGCAAGTTTTAAAGTCCTGTGATCAAAACTCGCGGAAATGGAGTCGAAAGAACAGCTCGTGCGTGATAAAATCTTGCGCATTCATCACGAGAACAAGGATGTCTCGCATCGTTCCATCGCTAAAACGTTGGGAATCGCGAATTCCACGGTGTCGCGAGTGATTAAGCGGTTTGAAGAACGGTTGACTACCGATCGGAAGCCCAGAAGTGAAGGAAAAAGTATTCCGTACAACACCAAAAATCACAACCACGTAGTTGGGGCCTTCAACCGAAATCCGAACGCCTCCGTTCGGGATGTGGCTAAGAAGCTGCACCTAAGCCGAAGTTTTGTCCAGAAGGCCAAAACTAAGGCTGGGCTTCGAACGTTCAAGGTACAAAAGGCCCCTAATCGAATCGAGAAGCAGAACAAGTCCGCCAAAACCCGTGCCAGGAAGTTGTACCTCAACATGCTGACGAAAGTTGAATGCTGCATCATGGACGACGAAACATATGTGAAGGCCGACTTCAAACAGATCCCCGGCAACTTGTTTTTCACGGCCAAGGATAAGTTCAGCGTTCCGGAGCATGTCCGCACTCAGAAGATGTCCAAATTTGCGAAGAAATTCCTGGTTTGGCAAGCCATCTGCACGTGCGGGAAGCGGAGTGCACCTTTCGTGACCCAGGACACGATGAACGGACAGGTGTACATAAAAAATGCCTCCAGAAGCGGCTGCTTCCTCTCCTGAAGGCCCACAACGTCCCAACAATCTTCTGGCCGGATTTGGCCTCATGCCACTACTCCAAGGACGTGCTGAAGTGGTATGCGGACAATAAGGTCAATTTCGTGCCGAAAATGTTCAACCCTCCCAACACTCCGGAGCTCCGCCCCATCGAGAAGTACTGAGCGATAATGAAACAGCAACTTCTTAAACGACCTAAGGTAGTGAAAACAGTCGAGGAACTGAAAAAAGGATGGGTTTACATGCAAAAACGGTTGATTCACAGGTTGTGCAGAATCTTATGGCCGGGGTTAAGGCCAAGGTGCGGGAATTTGCGTATGGACTGTAAATAAAATACGAGTAAAATGGTAAAATGAAGTTTAATAGTTATTTCGCAATCCCTGAAAATTTGATGGCAATCGGATGAAAACTCGAATTTTGCGATTAAATTTTGTATGTGGCAATTTCATCGTGGACACCCTTTAATCTGTTCTCAAATTCCCACTCAAAAACAACATTCAAATGCACAAACACTCGAATAGCAAACAGTCAAAACAAAAGATGGACGCACGAGTCGTTGTATTAGTGTAAGCAAACATCACTGCACAAGAAATCAAACTTTTCGCTTTCTAATCTCTTAATTCAGCGTATGATGAATATAGGAAACATGAGATAAATTTGAAAAAATAACTTTAATTGGCTACTAAACATTAGCTTAAATAATATGAAAATACACTCAAAATATAAAAAGCAAGATTATAATGCAATTTCGCATGATTTTGTTTCATTTCTTGTAATGGATCGTAGCTTGGAGAAAAAATGTTACTATAGTTGCTTCGATTGTCGAGGCACTCAGCACAACAGCAACGAAGAAAATGTCGCTCGAACACACTTGCATGGCTTCGTTTATTTCATAAAACGCGGGGTGATCAAGAAGAGCAAACTTGATGAGAGGAAGAGGGAGTTCGATATCGAATGAAAATAAAAATATAACCATTGATAGCGGAATTCCAACAGTGTCCAATAGTGTTGCGGCATTCTGTGGCATTGATTCATCTATATTGGAAAGTTGCTGACGGTTGAACAAAATTTCTACGGTTGCTTCGACTATCGAGGCACTGAGCACATTTTTTTTTCGAGGAATCTGTGTGATGTCAACCGCTTGCACACACTTGCATTGCTTTTTTTGTATTTTGCATTACTTTTATTGTGATGGGAATAATTGCCTCCTATGAATCATGCTGATTTCTCAAGATATGATTGAAAAAACTACATTTGCATTTTTGGCCACCATTGCTACTTTTGAGTGTACAAACGTCATTTTTACATTTGAATTACATCCGACCTTTTACAAAAGTAAAACCTAATTCAAAACTTGGATCGAAATCCGGAATTAAAAACGCTTAAAAGATGTACAAATTTTACTTGAGTGTCTAAGTTTACACAGACAAAAAAAATTATTGAATTTTTTGCGTTTTCTAGTGCATATAAAGGAAGTGCTAGATTTGACAGAATGTGACGCCTGAATCTAGCTTGTTGTATGAAAGATTGCATACATTCTTGTCTGGCTCATGAAAGATTGCAAACAATTTCGTTGTTTATGCCTCCTTTGGCTTGGAATTAAACGAGGGGAAATGTTTCGCACTTGTTAAAATTAATTATTTGTTTCTGTGTTTATTTCCTTCTTGCAAAATGTGAACAACTAAATCTACTAACGGTGCGTCTACATGATTCACTATTAGTAAGCAATCCCAGATACTCAGAGCCTTATCGCCATCCCCATACACACGCATAAACATCCAAGGTGGAGAATGAAGAGACATGATTCTCATTAGGAAAACATGACTCGCCGTGTCAACTAGAAGCCATAAGCCCTTCCTCTTCGACGCAAAACCACAACTGTGGCCATCGTTTTGTATGTTGTATGAATAACCGAGGATAGATACGCTTGCACGTGTCACTCAACATCAGGCGTAGCTATTGCCATCGACGACAACAACCGAGACTGAACCGCGCAGTTTCGCTAGGTATAAGGAAGAGACCTCACCGCCGTAATTTGAACAGGATCTGATTTCTGAAAACCATCCGACGATGACGGCTACGCCACACACTCACAGGGAAATCGGGCGATAAAAGTCGGTGGCGTCAGAAGCTATTTCGGCTCGTTACACGATATTCAAATCATCATTCATCACGCAACGACATTTCGCCGTCACGACTGAAGACGGCAATCCACCTGGCTGCATACACCCATCTCGTAATTCCAAGAACTCAAGCTCACCCCGAGAAGTAGAGCTTTCGTAAGTGTGGACAATATAATGCTTGGTTGTCACCTTGGGAGCTTTGTATATATGACATGCTTGTCGGATTTTTTTTCTTCTCATCTCAGCTCCTTCATAAACGATTCCGAGTACCCGGAGAGGATGAATTTTTCGTCACTTCCGTCGTCGTTTGAAAGGGTTGACGTTTTCACATGTACATATTTTATGGACGCTCGTTGCAGCACTATTCTCGGTGTTTTCTTCTCATAGACGTGATCTTCACATGTTTGACTTTCTTTTTTTTTTTTTTTTCACAAAGTGATGAATATCTCATATGGTGAAAATTTTGCATAACCTGAGTGAGACTCTTGGGTGAATCCAAATATTCTGATGAAGTCATTTGTTGTGAGTTGAGTTTAAAAGCACGGTGCGTTTCAATTTGCTTCACACTGGTTTGATAAGAAGAAGTATGCAAAGTACTGGTGAAGAATGTTGATGGGTCTACTTCTTCTGAAGGATAAATCTCTAACAATTTACTACAAATGTTGGTATTAACATATTTCTCACAATCAAATCTATTGAAATGCTTGGAATCTACTTGGTCCATGAAGTTGAGTTGAAATGTATTTGTTGATATATATTGATGTTCAGTTATCATTAGGTGCCTAGCAAAAGCCAATGGCAGTTAACTTTGTAGAGTTCTGTCATTTGGTGTTTGAAACTGAAACAATCGAAGAAAATGGTGGGTAGAGACACATATAGTAACATATTTCTTAACAGAAATGTTCGACTTGAGGATAGAAAATCAAATCATAAAACGTGTTTTCAGAGACTTGGAATGAGTATGCAATTGTTTCAATTCGATGAAAACATTTTTAGAAGCATTTTAAAACTTTCCTCCTATACTTTAACATGCGAGCTGTCAGATTTATCACCACTAGGTGTCTTCTCCTTTTTTCAAGTTGAATTCGTCTATAGCTAGAGCCTTCTTTTTTTTCTTGTGAGATATATAATGTTGGCCATATTTAGCTTCTTTCTCCTGACTATGAAGAAGAGCGTGTCACAATTGCAAAAGGTCTTTTTTTTATTAAACCGAAAGGTAACCCAACTTTTCAACACTTACTGGAAGGATCGTGAATCCACTTTTTCTTCTCGGGAATCTGCTGCTGCTGCTGTTGCTGTTGTTGCAATTGTTGCTGCTGTTGCTTCTGCACTGAATCCAACTGCTGATTGCTTTTATCATCCTGGAGGGAGATTTAGAGAAAAGAATGGAAACCATCAGAAAAAAAGGAAGATTGAAATGGCATAAAAAAGCGGATGGTAGATATTTACGATGGAAGTATGATTTCTGGTCGGTAGATGTTTTATCACAGACATATAGACATTACACATTAAACATTTTGTAGTGTTAAAAATCGTTGCGAAAAAAATTAACGTGTTGTTGAGCACATTGTTATAGATGATTAACTGAACAAATGGCGTCAGTGTATAAACACCTTCTAGGGTGATCCTTATTTTCGTATTTATAAGTTATACTATATACAGTATGACCCAAAGAAAACAATTTTAAGATCCAATGCAAAAGTCAAAGTTGGATCCTTTTCGGTCGTAGCACGAGATATGAGAAATGCTGTGAAATAAAAAATAAATGTAGCATCACTAATAGAAATTTGGCTCTGTAAAGTTTATTCGATTGAGCCTGTACAAAAAAATAATTATTTAAAAAAAAATCACGTATAGAAAAGTATCATATAGCTGAATCGTTTCAAAGTGGCCAGCATGGTTGTTTTCCCAATTTAGTAAACCACCATCACACTAAGTGAGTGGCTACAACAGCATGCTGCCAGTTGATTTAAGTTGGTTTACATTGGCTCTAAAGTGTAGTGTTAAATTTATTTCTTACGATACGAAACCACTTCCAAACTTTGTGAGTGGTCCCGAAAGCATGTATATTGTTGGTTCAAATGGGTTCAAATCGGCTCTCATGTATAGTCTTAAATAAGAATTAGTTTTGTCAATGTTGTAAACCACTTTTTGAGTGGCCCCAATAGCATCCTGGTTAAATTGGTTCGCACCGGCTCCCTACGGCATCTGTCCTGTTGGTTAAAATAAACTGTACGGTGTAGTTCTAATGTAAGCACCATCACACTTAGTGAGTGGCCCTAACAGCATCCTACCTGTTGGTTTGAATCGGCCCAAATCGACTCCCATGTTTTGACTCCCATTTTTTTGTTCCAATGATGTGAATCATTATCACACTTTTTGGCTAGGCCTCGTTGAAAAGAGTACCCTCACTGTTAGTCTGGATGGGTACTTATATTTATCTTAACGGATTATCCTCAAAACAACGGTGAACTAAACTTCAGGGTATCGTTCACTAAAACGAACCCTGCTGCTAACGTAATCTTTTATTCATCATCCCAGTGATTTTTCGTCGAAGTGCAGAGAATTCTACAGATGCCAATACAGGGAGAATCGCGTCAACACATTCCTACCTTTTCTATGTTTGACCTGAATTCGGGCGGCGATATTGCCTTAATATGGACTCACCAGTTCTTACACAATGTGGATTTATGTGAGTACCGAGTTTCGTTGGTTTTCTAATGACAGTTGATCTGGCAATAATTGTGTAGCCACTTTGGGCTGCCAGACATGTTTATGCCAATTAGCCTGAAACAAAATGTTAATTCAAGTTCCAGTATGATTTTTTGAAAATCTTTTGGGCCCTATAATAACTGTGCAAAATTTCAGCTTTACCGGAGACACTATATTTTAGCGCCCGCGATTTCAGTTTTAAATAGGATTTTCCATGAGGAAATTTACTTTTACAGAGAGAAATCGGGCTAGGTAAACTGTTGTTCTCTAGGAATAAACCAAGACATTCACTCTCTGAGAAATTTTCTTCCAAGACTGCAAAGCGATGTATGTGGATAACGTAATTTAGCAAAAAATGATTGCTATCCAAACGACCGGCTCTTTTGACTGTTTATTTGAGCAGCACAGTTCTTCGATGCTAACCCGAATAGAAAATTACCATTAGCTGTATGATCATTATTATACATTTCCATTCATGTTATAATCACCATTATACGTAACATCCGTGTACAATGCTGGTGTAATGTAAGAAACCATTCAAACTTTAAACAACCATAAATAGCGTATTCTATATATGATAATGATTTATTAAAAAAGAAATTAACAGTGCCTTATAGTATATCACTTGGTCATTCATTGTATGATATAACGAAAAAAAGTGATGAATTATGGTCACGATAAACAAAAAAACCGGAAACTGTTTTAACAATGCGTAATTTTTAGTTTATTATCACAAAATGTATGACTCATGTTATAATACTGATCATTATAATATGTTTTTGTAAGGGAGCGGTTTTATCCATCTACGTGAAGGGTATGTTGCAATTTTATTAAGTAGATATTACCTTCTAACTGAATTTTAATCCACTTGTGAACAGTATTGTTGACTTTAATATTATAAACAAAAACTCCCATCTCTTGAATTTGTCTAACTATTGTATCCTCATTTTCGGTAATGGAAAAATAACAATCATTATCACCCCTTTTTATGTTTTACACTGGAGTTAGTATCAAAGACTGCACTGAACATGAAATGGTTAAAATATTTAATTTTAACGGTTTTTGAGTATCTCCTCCATTCATCACAATGAAAAGGTTTTAATAAAACAGATGTCAACATCAAACGTGTTTTAATTACTTCGATTGGGAGAAAAAAAGGGAAAAGTATTATTCATTATGAAATCATGATTGTAGCAGTTATCGTCATGATTGAAATTCCCATATAATATTACTGTATTGTCACGATAGCTTTTATCTTTTTATATCGTATTTATAATTAAATTATGTTAACGTCTATCGTAATGGTTGAAAAAAATATTTTATGATATAACCATAATTGAGCAATACCACCTAAAGTTAAACTGCAGAAAAAAATATTATTCGCAAATTATTTACTGTATAATACACCGGAAATTTTGTTCGAAAAAGAAGTCTTTTTTTGTATGGTAACGATACTCAACAACCTATTAGTCTTATGATAAGATTTTGATTTACCATAACATATATCATCAATTTGATGCACTTTATCTTCAGTTTGTAATTGTTGGAAGATAACTTTAATAATTATGAAACAATAAATGGTATAATACCTTTAAAATACTTGTCTAACATGTGTAACATAAGTCCTGGCAATACTTTCAGGCGTTTATTTGACAGCATTAACAAACACACAGATGTCAACCAATGTACTTGTCACGTTCATCTGTGTTTTTTCTGAACTGTCAAACTCAAATTGCACAGTAGTTTCCATTAAAAATGTCGTACACGCTGAATTTACGAGCATAAGTCGCCAACCTTTTTGGACGGCTTAGTACAAGTGAAATTTTGAGCGTGTTCAAAGACGAGCCAATATCAAAATCAACAATATACCGTGTTGGGGGTTGCTTCGCGCAGACAGCAGCAGGTTTCAGAAAATAACGGGAGGCAACTAAAATTTTGAAATTTCTTTCTTAAGCTGTCAAAAAAAATTAAGAAGATCTGATTTATTGAAATGAAAGATACATTGTCCATTGTTGTAAACAAACTAAAGAATGTGCACACCAAAAAGTAGTCAACGGGAAATTAGTGGTATTAAATGGAAAATATGAGAAATTCAAAAGTATATCATTTATTTAAGACTTCATAAAAATACAAATATAAAACATATACAGTTAAGTCAATTTGACCTGTTATATCCAAATGCCCACACCTTTCGTTTGACACCTTCCATCAGTTTTTGCACAGTGTCATCCGTCACCAATTTTGCAGCTTTCTGCCAGTTACGCCTGAAGCTTTTCTCATCAATTGCTACGCTATTCGTTTTTCGAAGATTCCTCTTGACCAGAGCCCAATACTTTTCGATCGGACGGAGTTCTGGCGAATTTGGCGGATTGCAATAATTTGGGACAATATTTACACCATTAGCAATGTACCAATCCTTAGCCAGTTTTCCATAGTGGCAAGATGCCAGGTCAGGCCAGAACAGCACCGAACCGTTGTGTTTCCGAATGAACGGCAACAGTCGTTTATTCAGACACTCTTTTACGTAAATTTGTCCATTTAGAGTGCCAGTCGTGATGAAGATGTCGCTTCTGAGACCGCATCCACATATTGCCTGCCATACGAGGTATTTTTTTGGGAACTTTGACATTTTTTTTGCTTAAAACGATCAGCAACATTTCCTCTTTACAACGAGGTATAAAACTGTAGTCCCGGTATCTGCTTAAAGTCAGCTTTGCAATATGTTTCGTCGTCCAATATTATGCAGTCGCATTCCTTCAGCATATTGTCATATAATTTTCTCGATCGAGATTTTGCGCTCTTGTTCTGGCTGTCGTTACGATTTGGAGCAACAACTTCTTTGAATGATTTCAAGCCTGCACTTTTCTTCACTTTCTGGACGAACGCTGGAGACATTTTCACTTTTTTCGCCACATCACGAACGGAGATTCACGGTGTTTCTCTCCGAGGTCTCTACGTTGGAGACGACGAGAAAAAACTTTAGTGATCGTCAGTCGGTGCGAATCAAAACAAACCCAAAAAAGGAGAGAGTTCCTCTCCCATGTGCGCATCAATAAACAGAGTGCACACAATAGATCGCAAGAATAACTATACAAGCCACAGTGGTACATGAGTGTCTTTCCATGCGTCAATTTTTGCCTGTTGAAGTGGCGGACTTGTTCCGTTGCTACAACCTACCCCGCAGTGGGATGTTAGGCAAAGATTGACGTCCATGGTTCGAGTACCATTGGATACATGCCCTTTCGCTCATTTTTCAAAAACATCTGTTAGATTTCCTACCTGCCACACTCTGGCGGAACTTACAACACTTTCTCTTCACATCTTTCATTCTAGCCAAAAACATTGTTGTTCACTCTTGGTGCCTCATGGTGATGAGCGAACATCTTCTACATTTCAAATAAAGATATTTGAGTGCACTGAAGCTTACACTCCCGTTTTATTTAGCTTAATTTTTTAGTACAATTGTATGCCATCTCTTTTTCTCACACGGAAATATTATTCAATTTTCGTTAAAAAGTGGGCCGACTCAATTATTGTGTAGATCCACTTTTACGAAAATTTAGTAACATTTTCGCAAAGAGAAAAAATAGATAGTATAAAAAAATATGTCGAAAAATGGGTAAATAAAATACATGAAAATGGGTAATATATTACCCATTTAGATTTTTTGGTTATGGAAAAATATATGGGTATTTTTCTACCCATAAATGGGTATTGAAAATATTTTTCTTTTGTTTGCTCCTGCCATTAACCATCCATCTTATCTCTCGCCATTTCGGATTTCGATAAGTCTCTGTTGGAAATGCTAGTAAGTTTACAACAATACAATAACAACATCAGAAGTTTTTTTTTGCGGTGCAGTTCGAACGTGTTTTAGAGAAATACAAAATGGAAGAAGAAAGAAGAAACATTATTTTGCGCAATCATTTGGAAAACCCTTGGTGGTCTGGGCCAAAACTTGCAAAAGTGTTGGGGTTTGCCCGAAATACCATATGGCGTGTTTTGGAAAAGTATAAAGAAACTTCGTCGACGGATCGCAAGCCTCAAAGCAAGCGTTGGTCGGGTACTGTCAACCGTCAATTGCGGAACAAAGTCATCAAGAACCCCAACATCTCAGAAAACGATTTGGCCAAAAAGTTTTGCGCCGCAAGCAGTACCCTGCAACGAATTTGTGTCCGGGAGGGCTTCAAATCATACCGTACCTATAGACAACTCGGGGAGATGTTCCTGCCAAATTCAAGTTTGTGTTTGCAGATAAATTTGCGCGTAAATACATGATTTGGCAAGCTGTGGTAGGAATGTCTCCACAAGCGAATATTGCCATTCATCAGATCCCACAATGAACCTGTCATGTTTTGGTCAGATCTTGCAAGCTGTTATTACAGTAAAACAGTACTGCAGCGGTATGAAACCAACGGGATTAAGTTTATACCGAAAGAACTCAACCAACCAAATTGTCCCCAGCTTAGACCAATAGAGAGATTTTGGGCTATTTTGAAGAGGAAGCTGAAGGTGAATGGCAGTGTCGTCAAAGGTATAAATGAATTGAGAACCAAGTGGAATAAGATTGCCAAAACGATGGATGAGAATAATGTGCGCCGGTTGATGAAACGTCATTTCTTGACGTTCAAGTCAAATACTCATAAATGGGTAAGACGAGTTTACCCATATAATGGGTTGACTTCCTTTTTGGGGAAATTTGTGAAACTCTACCCATTCATGGGTGTTTGATTCTTACCGTGTACAGTAGTCTCCACTTATCACACACATATCTGAAATGATTCGGTTTCATCGATTTTGAAAACCATTTCATTTTTCGTGAATTAAAAATGTGAATTGCTAAACCGTAATCAAACCTATTTTGTCTAGATAAGGTAGAAGATGATTACCAGGTCAGGAGCTTACGTCTTCTGAGATGAATATCTTGCCAACGACACCAGCTAACTAACAGGAGTTTTCAAAGCTTATTAGGGGAAGAGAGGATGTAATGCTCCTCTTAATAAACTGATTGATTGTATCAATTAAATGATCAAAATTATTAAGCTACGTTTCCATGAATGTCTTACTGAAATATGAATAATTAACTGAAACAATATTTTGCAAAACATGCTCTCGAAAAAATTGCCCTGTAGGCAAAATACAGAGCTTTTACTTTTTTTTTTAAAACACTAATTAAAATTTTTTTTGGGCGTATCAATAGAACGATGGTGATTGCGAAACTAGGAGAATTTAAAATTAATACTTCATTTGATCACTTTTAAAAAAATAAAAAAATAAAACATTGAAACACTTCTTCCAAGTTATCTTGTAAACGCGAGCAAATTCTTCTAAATTCTAGAGAAGGCTTATCTTTTGACAGACACACTCAACGAAATAAACTTTCGATATTCATAAGATTGCATTATGATTATTTGCTATAAGAAACCAGTATGAATCTCATTAATATATCTTATGAAATAAAATGATGTTTAAAAAATAAAAATATGGAGCAACCTGGATTCGAATCTTGCACGATGAGGATATGGGTCCAGTGACTTGCCCACTAGTATATATCAACATTTGTATATGGACAGCTTTAAGGCGTATAAGAACAACGTCGAGTGGAACAAAATCCATTCATAATTCAGCCTTATGAAATTCCAAAGCATCGTTCATATGTTGAACCTTATGAAATTTGTAAGATTATTTGGTTCAGTGTAGGCCTATTTCGTCTGCGACTTACAGACTTTTTCAGTGTGAGTGCTCTACTTGAAGGGAACATCACAGTAGATCTAGTATTTATAGTAGCTTTGTTGGTACCTCTATGTATGAGGTAGCGGTGTGTGGGAAGGTACCTAAATTTTATCGTGTTTGTTTGTTTCCTCAAAGCTTGTTTGATACCAACAAGGTTATTAACTTCTACTTCTTTTGAACTAGGTAGTCAAATTGGTGTTGTGTTGTGTAGTGAGTTGTTTTTGCGATGAAGGAATCAATTTAAACAGCGAATATCCGTTTCCTTGATTCTTGTTATACAATGACACCAAACGGTAGCATACACCCAAAAGTTGAAATTGTAGCAAAAAATGCAATTGCAGTTTTTGAAATCATATCTTGAGAAATCCGCATGATTCTGAAAAAGAAATTTTGCTCATCATGATCCACAAAGCTTTTAATGGTATAAACAAAGCCATGCAAAGTGTGTGCAAGCGGTTATCGCTGTGTGCCTAGTGCCTCGACAGTCGCAGCAACCGTTGGGTTTTTGTTCAACCGTCAACAACTTCTCAATATGGGTGAGACAATGGCACAGAACGCCGCTACGCCATTTGCCACTGTTGCTATTCCGCTATCGGCGTTCTATTTTTATTTTCACTCGTCATCACATCCGATCACCTCTCATCAAGTCACCATGCATTTTATGAAATAAACGAAGCCATGTAAGTGATGCGACCGACAATTGCTTCATTGTTGTAACGTTGAGTGCCTCGACAACCGAAGCAACTCTAGAGCTTTTATTCCATTCACTCCAAGTTGTTGTGGTGACTGGATGGTTACAATGAAGAGCCGTCATGCTGACGGTCGCGGTTCGAATCTCAGTAGCAGATCGTGATCTTTTTTTTGTGAGCCATTGAATTTACTACTACTATCAACTGCACAACCTCACGCACACATTGAGTTTTTCTAATCGAATTGATGTTTTGCTTTTTGACTACGACCAATGTTGCATTTTTTTCCAAGTTGCGATCCATTACGAGAAATTAAACCAAATCATGCGAAATTGCATTACAATCTTGCATTTTGTATTTTGGGTAGCTAAGCCACAAACGAAATTTAAAAAAATGCTGTGAGAGTGAGCGAGACAACATCAAATCACGGTTCACAATAGAAGCTGATGGACTATCAATTTTAGTTTGGTGAAACCTAGACTAGGCGGTGTTGTTTTCCAACGGTTTGCTTTTGAAAGTTTACACAGTAAATTGGGGAAAAAATGTTCGAACCTGGATGTCTGCTCTCTGTGGTGAAAGTCAAAATGAAGTACTGTAGTACTTTTTCAAATGGACGTAAGTAACATTTGGACGAAAATGAGAAAATCAGCATTGAAATTTTTTGAATTTATTTTTATTCCTATTTGAAAACCAGGCATGTTTATCCAAATTAACTTCATAGTAAGAGATTTCCGCATATAGCCATTTTTGAGCCAATCAAGCATCGAAAGCGGTCAAATCTGAGCTAATCGCACAAATTTGGCACTGTGGCAAGTGTTATCAGCCTCTGTGAATAAAATAAACATCGTTGCCTAATCGTTGAATCGAATTTCTGCTTATCTCTTGCTATGAGGACCACTAGTTTATCCCAATCAAATTCCACTGAATGACACATTGGTAAAAAATATTACATCACTGTGCTTAAAAATTACACTAGGAGTGAAAATCAAGCTTCATTTAGAAAAATGTTTCTTACAACTGTCTGCAATAGAAAAAGATAATACATCATTTTGATAAGTCAGTACGATAGATGGCATGTGACTTGCGTCAAAATGATACGTCATTCTGCTAATGACAATGATGATACGCCGAAATGTTACGTGAAGTTGTCATAGTTCACACAGATACGTCGAAATTTTCAAAATGACGTATTAGTTTTGTCTGCAACAAAACGGTGTAAAAATATCTCTGCTAAAAAAAACAATTTTTACTAAATATAATCTTAATTTTTAACCTTGTGGTATAAAAGCTTTTACTTACGCATCGTAGAGGCATTAGATATAACAATGATTCGCATTTACTTTTCAACAAAAGCGACGTAGGTACATTATTCCCAAAAAGTGCAAAAATGATTTTTCACCGTTTTGTAAAAAGTTAGTAAAAACTTTCAGAAATAATCCATCAATAAGTTCAATAAATATGGGAATGTATACATGATTTTTTAATAACATGCCATGAACAACGCGTTTGTTTACATTTTGTGACTTACGTCCTTTTGAAAAATACTCGAGAATTATAGCAGCGTGCACAGGCTGATGTAACGATTTTATTCTTAATAAAGTTGTATGCATATCGGTAGGCGCTGTTTGTTTATTTTTATTGCATGAAACATAATGAGGGTCGCATGCAAACTACACTGCCGGTGCAGGGTTTTAGTAATTGCTGGTTCATAACTCATTACACCAATAAGAATAACAACGGTCGTTAAGGAGTTACCAAAAACAAGGTTTTTTTTCCACAAGGTCATTTCAGAATTCTAAAATTTTAAAACAGTCTTTTGTGATTAAAAATCATTATTTAGTCGCAATTTGTGAAGCTTTTACAATAAGCAATTTGATTCATATGATATATTTTAGAATCTCGTCATCTAAATCCATAGAAATATTAAATTACATCGCCTATTTGTTACGTCGAAATGTCCAGAGACTAACTAAATCATTTCAATAATTTGTTTGAAAGCTAAAATGGGAATTGTTATGGATAGAATCGTCATAAAACTATGAAAAATATCAGTGACCAAAGTTAAAACACAGAGAACAAACATCAGAGCTGCAGTGCCCTTCGTGTATAAATTTCTGTAATGGCAGTTTAAAATTACAGCTCGTTTTCGTTAGTTTTGGTGAATCGTATGTTGATGGCGCCACTTGCCCGCCTCGAGATTTGATAGTCTGTCAATTTTAGTATGGTGAAACCTAGACTAGGAGGCGTTGGTTGTTTTTCTAAACTGCTTTCAAAAATTTACACAGTAAATTGGAAAAAAAAGTTCGAGCCTGGATGCCTGTTCTCTGTGGTTAAAAGTTGAACAAAATGACTCCTAGCTTAAAATATCGGAATGGGGCGTATTACCCCGTAGTGGCCTTATGGGACCATCTCCTTTACATGTCGAAAGCTGAAGCAAATTGGTAAAGAACAAATCTCGAGTAAATTATGATTAGGGCTTTAAAACCAATTGTAATCACTGACTTTAAACGTCGATTTCTCTCGAATCTCAATGCATTCTCGAGAATCTTCAAAGCAGCATCTGGTACGGAAACGTTTGCTCTATTATATGATGTAGTTGGATATTGCTGAAGTCTTGTGATTCGGGAGAGGTCAACGGCTTTTGGGCCCTTATCATGAATTACTCGAAGACGAACGGAAATACGCACCTTTTCACGCGCCTCGAATTTTTCCCTTTAGAATGGAAACGCAAAGCCTTTTGAAACAAGAAAACAAAGACGAATAGAAGCCGCCTGCTGGTATATTGAATTAGGAATGTAATCATCCACGTCGTCACCATCGTCGTCGTCGTCGTTGTCTTTTCAGCCCCACTGAAGAGCAGGCTAATTTCAAGGCAATTTGCTCTTCTAAGACATCGAACGAACAGATCTGTGGCAAAAAAAGGCTACCAAGATATACATACCTTTTTCCTATGTTTGGGCGCGATGGAAAAGGAAATCAATTATATAAACAAAAACTGACGCTTCTCACAGTTTACCTCATGCGGTTACTTTTAATCCATCTGAGTTGAGATATATAATATGCAATAATTCTATATTTTGCCCCGTAATGCCACGCACCGTTACATTCTTGAACTTTCGTCACTTGCTTGAATCATTTGTATGTCAGTGAACATGGCAGCTCTTATAAATAATTGCTACCATCAAGGGCTGTTTAGTTACACATTATTCAAATACAAAGCAATGTCTCCTCATTGTACTATGAAAATTAATGAAAGGATCAGAAATCAACATTCTAAACTGATGTGGCGCCATCTCAATTGAATTCAAACTTTTAAAATTGAAATGATCCACGCCTTTTCCGAATCATTAGGCCAGACTCAATCATCCATTTGAAGGGGCACTCCTTAGAAAGTGAGTTGCTTTTCTCATTTTCCCCAAATGTGTACAATTGAATATTTCGAACCAGCAGCACTGTTATCATCTTAAGAAGCCAAGCGATTCCCTACTCGACGGCAGATTGGTTTGATCTGAATTTGATGATCACGAAAGTGCGGTCCCACTACCATCGTTGTTTGCTGTGTGGCCGCCTCCAAAATTGAAAGGAGAGCTAATTTACAATTCCAATTCGTTCGGCCGCCGTCAGCCGAGGCACACAAGTTGAGCCAGCTGTCCGTCAGGATTTGCTGATTTTCAATTTCCTCTCCGCCATTCGAATTCAATTTTTTCTTTCCTTTTTGCGTTTTGCATTTTCCATTTTGCCGCACCTATCGAGAAATCCGTAAAATCGGGGGTATGGATCTAGGTATGACATCATTGAGAATCCGCACGAATGTTTGCACGTAGATCAATGGCAAATCTAAATTCAAAGTGATGGTGATGGCCAGTCTTCATCTGAGTGCAAGTTCACGGAATTTACCGAGCAAATGGTTTGGAAAATTGAAGATTGCCACTGTAGCAATATCGAATTTCAGTGCATGTAATTGCATACATTTAAATAATGACCGGTATCACTGTTCATACCAGATATTATTTACACGGTGAAACTGCGGATTGATGTTTGGGTTGATGAGATGTAATAGTCAAAGGATAATTCAAAATAGTCTGGTTGATTAAAGCCCGATATGAACGTGCTGGAGGCAGTAGACATTCATGCATTGATTGACAGATAAAGCTCGCAATGAATAGGGCAGAATGTTACGGAACTCCCTGGTCGAACAAAAACGTCAACTCGGTGCTTTTTTGTCTTTTTCATTGCCCTCATAGTAAATTGTGTAGTTTTATCTGGTGATTTTTCTAGCTTCACATTCGAACTACTAATACTACATGAGAACTTATAGGAAAAACTTAAGAAAAGAGCGCTCTGCCCCAGGCGGTCGATTTGAACCACATTCCCAAAATATTGCGCGAGAATACAAAGCATTGTATGGTTAGCCTGGGACACGAATGTTTGAAATAGAAATTCGTTGTGATATTTAATAATAATAATATTTGAGTTCAGGGGCAAGGCTACAGATAAATGCCAACTTGTTTAAAAGTTTCATAGTATGATCTTATAAACTTGACTTTGAAACAGAATCCGGAAGGTGAATAACGTAATTAGTGCGCACAAATGGACCGTCCATAGATACCGAAAGATATGAATAGATTGTGAAATACCCTTACGCTAGAGGCACCGCCGTGTTTGTAGTGGAAGCCGGCCTAACATTGCCAAACCCATCCAGCTTTTTTAAGTTTTATTATTTATTTATGAAAGCTACTAGAAATCAATTCTAGACAAAATAGTCAAAAGGTCGAAAGTAACATTTGTAAACAATGACTTCTAGCGTATTTTTCTGGAATCTGCTTGCTCCCACTAACCAAACAGTACCAGAAATAGATAAAGCGAGTTATTACCTTCCCGTTGGTAGTGGATGCAGATGTTAGCAAGTTTTAAGTCATTGTTTACAAATGTTACTTTCGATCTTTTGACGATTTTGTCTAGAATTAAGTTTTATTATGGCATCAAGAAGTACCAATAAGTTTCAGATTTTTGTTAGATTTATCATAACCTACAAAACGTGTTAACAACGATCTTAAAATCTTATTTTCTTTTTGTCAGCTTTATGAGAACCTACGTCAGCTTTATGAGAACCATCGTGTTTACAACAATCTTAAAATCTTGTTTTGTTAAATTCCGTTTACTCCTATCAAAGGTTTTCTTTTGACTTTATTAAATCGTAAAATGATATTTTGAAATGCCGTTTAAGGTCTGATTCATAAGATTCATATTATCTTATTATAGCCAGTTGAAACAGCTTTTAAAACCATTTTGCTTCCTGTAAATGCATCGAACGGCAAATTGGTTTTATAGTAGTCATAATAAATAAATAAGTAGTCAAATAAATTGTCTTTTTGGCAAAACTGTGATTATTTCAAATCGTCATATTGAAGTATAAGAAATAATGGAACAATAAATGCAACAAATTTTAAATGTAATGCAAATGAACTGTATATCGAAGAATTGAATTCTATCAATTTTTAGGAAATTCATGATTAATTTAACGAACATATTTACTTTAGCAAGAAGAGCAGAGAATCGAACAAAGCAGAAAACAAAAAAATCAACCACGATCTTACAGTGAAGTTTGGCAACTGTGGCCAATTTTATTGTATGCTGGTTTTTATGGCAGCCAATAGGTTTTTTCACAGAGAACAGACATTGATGTCCATATACCTTTTCTTGAAAACGTGTGTAAAAGTTAATATGGGCAGCCGGTATAGGAAGTAAGTTTAGAGTAAAACAAACAAAACTATTCAGGTTATGTGCTAGGCACAACTGCAGCGCCGCCTACCATGGGCATAACGACAAACATTTGAAATGTCGGTTTAAAGTTTTACATAAGTAGCAGATCGAAGATGAATGTCTGTTCTCTGTGGTTTTATGAAGGTTCTCACGTGTTCATAACATTTTTCATTAGAACATTTTCAAAATCTTTATGGTCTTAACAAGGTTTTATCAACTTGTTTTTAGAACCGTCTGTAGAGTGGGCCACTTTGTACAAATATCGGCTTTAAATAACCATAGAGAAGGTTTCGGAATTGTTCAACGTAGTTTTATCAACAAAGCCGGAGGAATGATATACGGCTGGAATAAAACTAAAATTGATACTTGGTTGCTACTCATCTCAGTTGGTCTGGTATCAATTCCAGATGGTGCCGTTGTGATTTTCTGAGACACAAAGAAGCACAAGCACGTCTAGCGTAAATCGGAGAAGAAGATCAAGAATAAAAAGATTAAAGAGAAGATGAAGGAAGAGAAGAAGTAAGACAAGAAAAAGGGGGAACTGAAACCCCAAAAAGAACGTTGAGGGGCGCTGGTCACCGCAAAGGCCGTACCAAAGAAGGAAATTAAGGCCAACAATCGAGACTGATTCGAGAACTTGTGCCAGAAAGCCAATACGGACCCATGGGATAATGCCTATAGGGTGATAATGGCCAAAACCAAGGGAGTGGCGGCTCTTACCGAGCAATCGCCGGAGTGCATGTAGGTGGCTATTGGGAGATTCTTTTCGCGCTTATGGCGCTGTTTTAGCGATCGCCAAACATGCAGAGTGACGCGAGCAAGGGCAACGAAACCGTGGCGGGTTAGGCGACGGTTACGAACTATGAACTCATTGTGATAGCAAGGGTGCTCAAGGTGAACAAAGTGGTAGGACCAGATGGTCCTGGTCATCAAGACGACTATTTTGATGGCTCCCGAAATGTTCAGGGTAGTAATCAAGCAGCGAAGTGCAATCGATTTGCAGTCACATCAATGCGAAGGATTCCGATTTATAATAGTTCTTTTGGTAAACCTTGCAGCACACACATTCCGTCAGTTGGACCGATTTGAAATTGGAGTTAAGACAAAGCGTTACTATGTTCAACAGCTGCGTATTTGCTGTCAATTTGCAGCGATTTTTTTAAATTGATTCTGTTGCTTTCAGGAATTGAAATTGATTTGAACAAATAAATTTCATTCGATTCATGTAAGACGCTCTTTGGTTGTAATGCAGAGATCTCTGGACGAGGGCCTCTTCCCAGATGCCTGGAAGCGCTTCGTGATCCATAAGGTGCTTGGGAGGATAATCCTTAACAGGCTGTAAAAATACACGAAGGGTAATGTTGGACTGTCAAACAACCAGTTTGGCTTCCGGAAGGAGCAAGTCAACGGTGGATGCCATCCTGTCCGTCACCAAGACGGCAGTGAGGGCACTCCAGCGTAAGAGACGGGGAGTCCGCTATTGTGCTGTGGTCAACCCTGGAGTTAGAAGCACGTTCAATAGTTGAGTGGCTATCGCCAACTCGCTCCAACACCTCCGGGTTTATGGGTACCTCTACAGGATTCTGAAAAATACTGTATAAATCTGGTATTGGTTTATAACACAGAAGCGGGTCACGAACGTGTTCAAGTCACCTCAGGAGTTCAACAAGGTTTGATCCTGGGCCCGGTGCTTTGGAACACTGTGTACGACGAAGTGTTGCGACAAATTTTCTCTAACGTTGTAAAGATGATCGGTGTAGCGGACGGTTTAGAGTTTTATGGAGAATGCATAGGAGAGGTAGAATTTAACGGCCTCACACTCCATAACACGGAGGTTATCGTGATCAATAATAGAAAATTGGAGCTACAGGCGACTATTAAAATGGGTAACTGCACTATCACTTCAAAGCAGTTCCTGAGGTACTTGGGTGCCATGATCGACGACAATCTGTCCTTTATCAAACACGTCGATTATGCCTGCAAGAAGGCCTCCATGGCTATATTGGTATTATCCTCCATGATGTCGAATAACTTGGTGGTGCAAGGGAGCGATCAAAAGCTCCTGGCTACTGTCGCCATGTCCATACTCAGGTGTGGACCAGTTTGAGTCACCGCGTAAGTACTAAGAGCTATCTTCAGCTTACCTAGGTAATCTGGATAGTACGCACTGGCTAATGTGCCTGAAAATGATCAGTGCATAACGCACAGTGTCACGCGATGTGTTATACGTTATAGCGGGGCTGAAGCCCATTGGCATCATCAAAAAAGAGGGCGTACAGTGCTTCGATCAACATGACGCAAGAGGTATTTGGATGACCACTTGAGCCAAATGGGCAAATGGAAAAGTTCCACCAAGGGGCGGTGCAACATTGAAAAATTCTGGAGCTATCCGGATGTGGCGGTCGGCAACACAGTGTAGTTAATATCCATTTGACGCAGATCTTGTCAGGCCATGGTTGCTTTTGACAGTACCCAGAAGACATGTTAAGAAAGCAATATCGGAAGTGCAAGGAGAGGAGCGTAAAGCGATGATCTGAGTGACCTGGGCAGCATTGAAAAGCGAAATAATGCGAAGCAAGCCTATATCAAGGAGCAAAGCCACGATGTCGATGTTAATCCCTGAGGCGATAATTAGCGGGTAGTCATGGCAAAGATCGAAGGTCGAACAATGCAAGCTGAACGTCATGCAGAGACGTTGAAGGATGCAGCACTGAAGATACGCAAGTCTCCAACGAGGAGCTCGTGGCTGAGGCGAAAGGCTGGAAATCGAACAAAGCTGTGGGTCTGATTGGAATTCTCAACCTGGCTCTGGAAGCTGCGTTGCCGGCATTTCCTGATGTATTAAGGAGCGTGTTGCACAGATGTTAGGAGTGCTTTCCAGACCGACGGAAATTTCGAAAACTTGCTGCTACCGAAGCCAGGAAAGCTACCGGGGGACACAGCATCGCATAACCCTAACTGCCTGTTGAATACGCTCGGTATGTGTCTGTAAAAGTTCAAGGGAATGTCAACGGTGGATTCAATTTGAAATGTCGTCAAGAGTGCTTAGAAGGTGTCCAAACAAAAGCGGAGGGGAATCATTACTGCGCTGTGATAACGATAGACGTCAATCTGGGAATCCATCGTCGAAACGCTGCACAGAATGAGGATTCCTTCTGAGAAGCTATTTACCCGAGTTCGAGTTCCCCAATTCGGCAGGGATCAATAAGGATCACGTCGGAAGTTCCAAAAGGTTCTATCCTGTGGCCGATGACCTAAAATGGGATGTTCAACGGCGTGTTGGAACTGAAACTGCCAATCGGAATCGAGATCGTTGACTTTGCGGATGACGTCGTTCTGACAGTTTCAGGTGAGTTGCTGGAGAAAGTTAAAATGTAGGAGACTGATGCGTTCGACACGACTGATGATTGGATGTATGAAGAAAAGCTGCAGATAGCTTATCACAAAATGAAACTGCTATTGGTCAGCAACTGTGAAACAGTGCAGTGGGCGGAATTACCGTTCGAAGACAAGCCATAGCTCGAAGCATTTGCTGAAATACATGGGGAGTGATTATCGATGACCTGGTGAGCTTCAACAGCCACATCGACTATGTCTGTGAGAATACGGTGAAGGTTATCAACGCAGTGAATAGAATCATGCCCGAATAGCAGTGGACCAAGCAGCAGCAATAGGCGTTTTCAGGTTAGTGTTTCCTTTTCAATGGTATGGTAATCCAATCTGGATCTCAGCGCTGGAAACCAAGCAGACCTTAACGAAGTTGGCGAGAACGTGGCATTTCATGGATATGCGAGCTGTGAGGACCATCTCAAAAAGTCTAGTGATTCTAGTATTTTATTATTATTTTTTAACAGAGACATCAGCAAAAATTTGCAAATTATGTGTCTCCTGTTTTCTTACATTAGGTCTCAGATATTTTATCGCATCCTCTGTTCATGTGATCTCCACTTACATCCACTGGTGAAACATCCAACAAAACTGTAATAGAATCTTACATCCACCGATTAGGTGTGACTTTATTCAGTGAAATTTTGAAAAAACAAAATCTCAAAAACACCCTAATGGATATTCTTAAAATGCGATCGGACTTTTTCATGTTCAACGTTCAGTTTTTTCCTGATTTCATTGGAAAACATTATGTATCAATATTGAAGGGTGTTTCGATCAAAATTTGGTCGACTTAAACTTGACGCATTTCCTTTCATCGTGCATGAAAATTTTTTGCACGTCTCTCATTTTGAAGATGTGTGAGTGTAGCATCATGACTTTATTTTGATTTTTAGATTAGCATTTTAGTTATCAAAATATCGTCGAAGGAAGAGAAGCAACGCATCATAATTTTGCACGTGCATGGCGAAAATCCAATTACTCTCACTCAAGTCGGCGAAGTTGTTGAATGTGGCTAAATCAACTGTTACCAACGTATTCAAAGTGTTTGGTGAACGTTTGTCGACAGCCAGGAAAGCTGGATCGTGGAGAAATCGAAAGCTGGAAGCCACAGCGCTGACGATCAAAAAGAGTTGCACCGCTGTTATCGAGCTGAACCACAACCTCTCCGTCTGAGATGTCGCAAAGAAGCTGGGAGTGGCACCTTCAACCGTGGATAGAGCTAAATGAGCTGGACTGTCGTCTTACAAGAAAGTGGTGACTCCAAATCGCGACGATAGACAAAACACGTCGGCCAAAGCACGATCGCGAAAGTGGTACACGGCAATGCAGACGAAGTTTGATTGCGTGGTACAGGACGATGGAACTTACGTCAAGGCAGACTTTAACCAGCTTCCTGGAGAGGAATTTTATACGGCTACCGGACCGGGAAAGGTGGCAGATATTTTCAAGCACAGTAAACTGTCAACGCTCGTGAAAAATATCTCTGTTACATGCCATCTGTACCTGTAGCATGAAGCGCTACGTTTATATTGCGACTGGAACTGTCAACCAGGAAATTTAATCTGAGCGAGTGCTTACAAAAACGTCTACTGCCTTTCCTAAATCGACACAATTGTTCCGTTCTATTTTGGCCGGATTTGGCATCTTGCCATTACGGAAAAAAAGGCCATGGAGTGGTATGCTGCCAACAACGTTCAAGTGGTGCCCAAGGACAAGAACCCTTCCAACACACCAGAGCTCCACCCAATCGAACAATATTGGGCCATCGTCGAGCGGAACCTTAAGAAGACTCAAAAAGCTGTTGTGAGCGAGAAACAGTTCAAGGCAAACTGGCGTTCTGCGGCGAATAAAGTGGACAAGAAGACTGTGCAAAATCTTATCTCATCTGAATATTTCTCCTGTATTCTGTATTAACTGAACTCGAAAAAGAAAAAGAATTTGACATATTAATAAAAACTTTGATCGACTCACCCACATTACTGTTTGACCAAATTTTGATCGAAACACCCTTTATCAGCTATTGAGATTGATAAAAAACCATACGAGGAGTAAACCACCTTTTCCTCATGCTTAAGTGGCCCATACCGTGCAGGCGGCTGTAGTTTTATCCTCTGGGACAGGATGACAGAGAGCATGTTGGGTAACCCAATTTGGCAATTTCCAGAAAGTTCAGCGAATACTCGTTTCCCGAACGATGGGCAATGTAAATCGGTTGAAAGTTGAACTTTTTCAGTTCATCAAGCTCGACCGGATGATTGTTTGCTGCCCGGCGACGGCAGCAGCCGCAGAGGGCGATAAAACTTTTTTTTCATCCCCCGGCATCCCTTCTGGGAATTCTGCTCAACCAGACCAGACCGGAAAAAGTTGATCCAAACTGTTTAGTTTATTTGCTTTTCAGAACCTCACCCAACAGCCTCGAGAGTGTCGGGCAGAAGGTTGAAAACCAAAGTGGCGCCATTGCAACTTCATATCTTAATGCTTATTTTTTTCTCTGTTTGTGATTCGAAAGGTATTTTGATACACCAATAATGCAGGAACGGATATATAACTACAAACTCGATTGAACCCGGAATGGAGGGAAAGAGGAGATAAAAATAAAACACTCCCTCGGTGATAATATTATTGGAAAACCGGGACTCGCTGCTATTTGGCGACCGGGATGCGGTGGAAAACTGAATCGGAAAATGACGTTATTTATTTGTGTGT